>CM048752.1:120619902-120904902 GCA_026315105.1 Locusta migratoria
TGATGACCGTCAGGGAAAGACTTGAGATGTAATAACAGATGAAAGTCGCTAGGAGCGATTTCGGGGCTGTACGGAGGATGGTCAAACTCGTCCCAGCCAAATCCCTGTAGGAGGTTTTTCGTCACATTTGCAGTGTGTGGTCGTGCGTTGTCGTGAAGGAAAAACAACACCTTTTGACAGCAGTCCCCGGCGCTTATTCTGAACTGCACGGCGCAATTCCCGAAGTGTCTCGCAATAAGCATCTGCTTTGATAGTTTGACCACGCGGTAAGAAGTCAATGAGTAGGATGCCTTTCCAGTCCCAGAACACTGTGCACATCATTTTCCGAGGTGTCATGATTTGCTTCGGCTTTACCTTTGGTGGGGATGAAGTGTGCCTCCATTCCATTCATTGCCGCTTCCTCTCAGGGGTGCCGTAAGGAACCCACGTTTCATCTCCTGTGACTATCCGTCTCAGAAATTGTTCGCCGCTTTCAGCATAACGGGTCAAAAACTCAAGTGCACTACCAAATCAAATGTTCAAATGTTTGTTAAGCTTATGGGACTTGACTACGGGGTCATCCGTCCCTAAACTTACAAACTAGGGGAGACCGGGGCACACTTTCCATAGGGGCAAGTTTTCCAAATCGGTTTATTTTCGAAACAAACCGCTAGATGTTACCACCGGCGATACTGTAGGAAGTAGCAACAAAGCACGCTTCATTTACCAAAGTTTCAGTGTTGTACCAGCAGTCACAACGTCGGCAGAGCTGTTTTCGTCATTTTTGCAAATGTGAGTAAACTTTCACGTTTTTATTGAAACTTAAAATAAACATTCTAGCGTTAAACTTATTATTTTGACATTGCACACACTAAAAGTGGGTTTCTTTCTTCACGTAACTGTGCATTTTTTTGTAAATAGCTTACACTGCTACTCATGGACGTAGTGTTATAGTTCCGAATATGGCGACGGTGCACGTTTTCCGAGTGCATATGGGGCACATGTTCCTTATTGCTTTGAGTCTTACGCCAAGTCTAAAGCAAATGAAAAGTGGATACAGTGCACGAAATGCAAGAAATGGGCGCATGGAGACTGTAAGAAAGGGAATGTTGCATTTTTCTTTGCTTACATTGTGATTCAGACAATCAGTGTAAGTACTGTTAAAAATGACTGTATTTGTAAAATATTTAACTCACATATTTTGTAAAACCATTAAATAGCATTTGTTTTTATTTAATGTGGCTATTTTTACTATCCTCTTTTGTAATGTATTGTAAATTCATGATAAAAATACGTATTCAGTGAAATCAAGATAATTATCTCTGTTTTAACATTGAAAGTATAATTGGAATATTTGCCCCTGTACATTTTAACTAAGCTGGAAAACTTGCCCCTCATACGGGGCAAATTTTCCAACGCAACATGGTCAGAGAAAACCGTTTGCTACCAAGACTGATATTTACTATTTTCAAAAATATCTGTACAAGACTGTAAATAAAGGTGTAGGAAATATAATGATCCGATGTTTACCGCAAAATCGATAAAAATAAAAAGTACAAAAATGAAAAGTAAAATGGTGGAAAACGTGCCCCGGTCTCCCCTACTTATGAACTACTTACGAACTAGGACGGCACAAATATCCATGCCCCAGGGGGGATTCGAACCCCCGACCGTAGTGGCCGTGCTGACCGTGACTGGCGCGCCTCAGTCACCTCGGCCACCGCGGCCGGCAAGTACACTACCCATCCGTTGTGTTTTGTGTTGCTCGGTGAGAATCTTTGGTACCAAACGTGAGCAAAGTTTACGGAATTTCAGTTGTTTGGTAACAATTCCATGCATCAGTGACCGTGAAATTTGGGGGAAGTCCATAGCGAGAGCACTAATTGTAAACCTACGGTTTTCCTGGATCTTGTCATCAATCGCTTGAACCAGTTCTTCTGTAACCAAAGGTGGACGCCCACTTCGTTCTTCATCGTGCACATCACTACGCCCGCCATTGAACTGTCGGACCCATCTTCTCACCATCGAATCACTCATCGCATTTGGTCCGTAAACATCGCAAATTTGCCGATAAATTTCACTCGGTTTCACTTTCATCGCATTCAGAAACCGAATCAACGACCTGATTTCACAGGCGGCGGGACTTTCAGTCGACGCCGAGATTTCCAACGAGCACAACAAAGCGTACGTAACTGACAGCGATCTCCAAATGGCGCACGTTCTCCTCCTTGATAGACATCGTCTACAGCGCATGTGCGGAACTGCAATCGCAGCGCTGCAGCGGAGATAAACTGAAACGGAACTTACTTTCTGGACGCGCCTAGTATTGTTTGTTAACCACTAAATCGAACTGTATAGATTTCTTCAAAATTTGTTGTCAATTTATTTGAAACAGAATTTGTAAACGTCACGTGACTTGGGCGCCAAGATCTATGTATATAAACATGCCGCTACTGACGGCAAGAAGCAGTTGTAAGTTGTAAGCAGTTGTAAGCTGCTGAAAGTCGTAGACTTGTAAGTTCGGTTGCCAGGAGCTTTGGACCAGATGTATACAGTGCTGTAGTGTGATGGAAGAATCAATAAAAATCCGTTCTCATCTAACAACGACTTTGTTTTGGTAGAAGAACCTTGGAGATTTTCTGGTTTTAAGTCCGCCTGATATGCAAAACACTGTTTTTATTATATGCCCAAACTAGTTCCAGCACATCTGTGCCATGATCAGTGGGTTTTTCCAATTTATTTAGTGCTGTGAAAACAAATTACATTGGTTTTACTATTGTACATTGTAAATTTTAGCCTAAAGAGTCGTCAGTCTTATTTTGGTTTTTACCTTATTTTACATTCTGTGGTCAAGTGGGACCCTTTCTACATGATTATGTAGTGGTAGCGTTGTCATCTGCAACCAAAATTACTGTTCGAATACAGCATTAGTAGTGAGCTTCTTGATGCAGTCGCGTCGTTCAAATATCTAGGCGTAACATTGCATGCCGGCCGCGGTGGCCGAGGTGACTGAGGCGCTCCAGTCACGGTCAGCACGGCCACTACGGTCGGGGGTTCGAATCCCCCCTCGGGCATGGATATTTGTGCCGTCCTAGTTCGTAAATAGTTCATAAGTAGTTTGTAAGTTTAGGGACTGATGACCCCGTAGTTAAGTCCCATAAGCTTAACAAACATTTGGACATTTGGAACATTGCAGAGCGATATGAAATGGAACGAACATGTAAGACAGTTGTGAGTAAGGCGGACAGCCGACTTCGTTTTATTGGCAGAATTTTGGGAAGATGTACTTCACGTGTAAAGGAGACCGCGTATAAAACGCATGTACGACCACGTCTTGAGTATTGCTCAAGTGTTTGGGACCCGCAGCAGATCAGTTTAAAGGAAGACATGGAAGCAGTTCAGAGACGAGCAGCTAGGTTCGTTACTGGTAGGTTCGACCAATGCGCGAGTGTCACGGAAATGGTCCGGGAACTCAATTGGGGATCGCAGGAGGAAAGACGACGTCCTTTTCGTGAAATTCTGTTGAGAAAATTTAGAGGGCCGGAATTTGAAGCTGAGTGTAGTACGATCTTCCTGCCGCCTTCTTACATTTCGCGTAATCTACATCAACATCTATATGGCATACTCTACAAATCACATTTAACTGCCTGGCAGAGGGTTTATGGAGCCACAATTATACTATTTATCTCCCATTCCATTCTCGAATAGAAAGAACACATGTATCTCTCCGTTCGAGCTCTGATTTCTCGTATTTTATTCTGATGATCGTTTCTACCTACGTAAGTGGGAGTCACGAATATATTTTCGCATTCGGAGGAGAATGTTGGCGATTGGAGTTTCGTAAGTAGCCCACGCCGCAGCGATAAGCGCCGTTGTTCTAATGATTCCCATCCCAGATCCTGCATCATTTCCGTAAAGCTGTCTGCCCTGTATCGTGACAACACGAAACGAGCTGCCATTTTGTGGACTCTTTCGATGTCCTCCGTCAAATCCACCTGATAAGGATCCCACAATGGGCATCAATACTCCAGAAATGGACGGACAAGTGTAGAGTTTGCAGTTTCTGTTGCGGTTCTGTTGCATCTGTTAAGGGTTCTGCCACTAAAACGCAGTCTATGGTTCGCCTTTCCCACGACATTATCTACGTGTTCTTTCCAGTTGAAGTATGAAGTAATAGTAATTCCTAGGTATTTTGTGGAGATTACGGACTTCAATTTTGATCGATTTATCTTGTAAACAAAGTTTGAAATATGCAACAGTACTAGAACAGAAACTGCATACACTTCACTTGTCCGTCCATTTCTGGAGTATTGCAGCCCGGTGTGGGATCCTTATGTATTTTCATTTCATAAATGGATTAACTCAGATTCTTTCTGAATAATAATAATTTTTTTTTTTTTTTTTTTTTTTTTTTTTTTTTTTTTTTTTTTTTTTTTTTTACTCGAATGCTCGCCGTTGGAGGTAACGTTCGGGCGGCGTCTTCGGGATTTCGCGGAGTGGGGCACATTACGTCGACAGGGCCTGTTGAGACGGGCCAGGTAATTCCGAACTTGCAGCCCTCTAATTCAGCGCCCTCGCACCTGTAACAACTTCGCTAGCCGGCCGGCTCACAAAGTGCCAACTTTTTAGCGCCAAATTTGCCGCCCCAACTTGGCGCGATAACGTCCCGAATGATGGACTACCTGTTCCACTTTCCTCTCCCCCCCCCCCTCTCACGCCTGTCCGTAATATTCTCCATCTCCAACCTGCCCTTCCAACTCCCCCGTTCGATTTTGCCTACACTATCCGCCTCCTCGCCGTCTCAAATCTCCCTGCACTTTCGGCACAAGGAGCAACTTCCTCCATCAAAGAAGGCGCACTATATACTACTCTATACATCTAAGAATAAATCTCAGTTCATCATGACACTATGTACTCGTTCACATTTGTAATGGCGGCCGCTGTGGCTGAGGGGACTGAGGCGCTCCAGTCACGGTCTGCACGGCCACTACGGTCGGGGGTTCGAATCCCCCCTCGGGCATGGATATTTGTGCCGCCCTTAGTATTAGCTAGTTCATAAGTAGTTTGTAAGTTTAGGGACTGACGACCCCGTAGTTAAGTCCCAAAAGCTTAACAAACATTTGAACATTTGAACGTTTGTAATGTTTACGTCAAAATGAGGAGGTGCTTAGCCGAATTGCGGAGAAAAGGAGTTTCTAGCATATCCTGACTAAGAGAAGGGATAAATGTTCAAATGTTTTTATAGCTCATGGGACTTAACTACGGGGTCATCAGTCTCTAAACTTACAAACTAACTAAGACTAAGGATGGCACAAATATCCATGCCCGAGGGGGGATTCGAACTCCCGACCGTAGTGGCCGTGCAGACCGTGACTGGAGCGCCTCAGTCCCCTCGGCCACCGCGGCCGGCGAGAAGGGATACATTGGTGGGACACATTCTGAGACATTAAGGGGAAAAAATCGCACTGACGGTACATTTATAAGTTTTTGCAAAGATTTTGAACCAAAATAGTAATATATATAATAAGAAATTAATTAATAAGACTGTCTGAAACCCCTTAAGGAAAAGGAAAATTTAGGTAGTGGCAGGTTCCGAACCACCGACCTCTAGCGTCATAGACAAACGCCTTGCCCACTACGCTACTTTTTTTAACTCTTTATTATTATTATACAAAGCATTTATACATAATATGTAAAAACAAATTATCTACTATTGCTTCTGAAATCTATTTTATATTTTCATTATGTTGTTCATCTTCTGTTGGTTTGTTGTAGCTTCATAAAATCATTGTTGCACATCGTGTGGTACCTCCTCACATTTAACTTATTTACATTCTTATTTCAGGGTATGAAAGAGGAAATTTTGAAATTGTTGTTTATATTTTCGTAGCTTCTGTAATTTGTTGTGTTCTTCTTTAATATACACCACAAATTCTTCTAATGTTGTATTTTTGTTTTTAATGATGTAGTTTATAAATTTTCCAAGTAACCGAAGATATCTGTTGTGTTTCATACTAGGGTATAGATTCCAGTCTGGAACACTACAGCTCTGAATCAGAAGATGAGTCCTTTAATGTCATACTATTGATGGCCGTTATTAACTGATGCTAATATGGCATTTGTAGACACTACATTATCATTTATCTTACGAAGAACGATGTGTTTTTGTTAATTCTTCAGTGCGCCATTGCTTTGAAGTGATGAGGTGTAAGTTAAAATAAGAAAATCATCAAATACGCAATGCAAGATGCCAGAGAGAGTTCTGGGCGAGGAATGTCACGTGACATCTGCGAACGGCTGGTTTCCGTTAATTCAAAGGACGGTGTCAAATCTCCGCTATTTTTGCATATTATCTCTCAAACGACACGAGACATGGAAAAAAAAAAATAAGGGAACAAAGTTGTAGAGAATTTTCTCCTCTACCAATTAGGATATTCAACTTTCGTGTCAGATGTACGGTTCGTTTGCTATTACAATTATATTACAATCGGCTTTTTTGTTGATGTTTTACTACCGTATTTTTTGTCCGAAAACTTTGAAAAAGGGAGGTTCTGGTCTCTGGCGGCCTACAATCGTGTCTGTAAAATTTGGTGCTGATCGGTTGAACGGTTCGTCTTAAAAACAGGGAACACGTTACGGACAGACAGACATACATCCCAAAATCGCCGTTATTTTTGGAAATATCTTTGAAACGCTACGAGATATGAAAAAAAACATAAAAGATCAATGTTGTAGAGAATTTTCTCCTCTACAAATTCTACTCTACAATTCAATTTTCGTGTCAGATGAATAGTTACGCCGTTACTTTCATTTAAATTTCGAGCTGTCAAAAGACTATCGCAAAGGCCCACTTTTAGTGTTACTACCGTAACCTAAAGTGGGCCGAAAAGTGTCCTTAACGTATATTGTGATGAGCTTCCACCACATTATTTTTGAAGTTTCCATGTGTAGATAGATTCCATTTGAAATTGCATTAACATCTGCGACATACAGATTGCGATATGTAAGAAGTAAGCTGTTGATGTTACGGTTGTTCCTAATTTAGTTTCAACTTCTGCCTACTCCAGCCCTACGCTTTAGTATATAACAAGACATGAGTTTTGCTCAGTTCCAAAATGTTTGTAGATGAGTAGTTTTATTGCAGTCAATGCTTACAATTAATGGCTTTTACTATACTGAAGGACAGTGTTTTAATTTAACTAAAAGGCGTTACTTGGTCTTGAATTGACTCATCTTCCCATTTTTATTACACGTGAGTATCTCACATCTACAGGGTCGAGTATGCTTAGGTTCTGGTAGTTTTATGCTATTAAAATATATTGAATGCCCTTACGGCTCTACAGAGGTCGAGTATTTCTTGTATTTCAAGTTCACCGTAGTTCCCATTTTTTAGAGTGACTTAATATTAAACCCTCATTTCGATATTAATGTACAGGACTTTATTTTCATTACCAGTGCACACATTCTATTACAGTGACACCATTGTACAACGCAATTCTTTATTTTATATGACTTATCTATTTTTACTTAAGATATGTTGCTCTTATAGAAACAATTATAAACTTGTTTGTTAAATATCAATGCAATGGTATGGCTGAATCTGTTTAATGTTTTGTATCTATGTAGGGGCCTGAAGATGGTACAATTGATGTACCGAAACTAGTAGCCTAAATAAAATTATAACGTGAACGGCTTTTTTTGCAAGAACTGAACATCAAGGAATCACCAACTTAGCATTAGACGGAAGTGTGTGGGGTAAAAATCGTAGAGGGAGACCCAGGGACGAATACAGTAAACAGATTGAAAAGGATGTAGGTAGCCGAACGTATTCTCAGATGAAGAGACTTGCACAGGACAGGGTAGCGTGGAGAGCTGCATCAAACCAGTCTGCGGACTGAAGACCACAACAACAACATATAATAGGCCGGTGACGGGCAATGATCCTTTCGTTAGTGGGGAGGGGTGGGCAAGTTTGGTGCACTTACGCTTATGGGAATTAGTACATAGTGACTATGAGTTTGAGTACTGTGGGCAGGGTGAAGCTGGAAATTTGTGTCTCACGGGAGGCGTGCTTAGGTAGCGTTTGCAGGTGCGGTGATCTACATCTACATAGATACTCTGCAAGTCACATTTAAGTGCCTGGCAGAGGGTTCATTAACTACTTTCATAACCTTTCTCTATCGTTCCATTCTCTAATAGCGCGCGGGATGAAAGAACACCTACATCATTACGTTTTTGATCTGATTTCTCATATTTTATTGGGATGGTCATGTGTCCCTAAGTAGGTGGGTGCTAGCAAAATATTTTCACATTCAGAAGTAAAAGTCGGTGATTGAAACTCCTCAAACAGATCACGCAGCAATGAATAACGTCTTTCTTTTAATGATTTCCACCCCAATTCGTGCAACATTTCCGTGACGCTCCCCCCCCCCCCCCCCCAATAACGTGATAGAACAAAACGAGCTGCCCTTCTCTGAACCTTCTCAATATCTTCCGTCAGTCCCACCTGGTGAGGGTCCCACATGGGGCAACAGTACTCCAGGAGAGGACGCACAAGTGTGATGTAGGCAGTCTCTTTGGTGGAGCTGGTGCATCTTCGAAGCGTTCTGCCGATGAAACGTAACCTTTGGTTCGCCTTCCCCACAATATTTTCTGTGTGTTCTCTCCAGTATAAGTCGTTCGTAATCGTAACTCGTAGGTATTTGGTAGAATTTACGACCTTAATTTTTGACTGATTTATCGCGTAATTGAAGTTTAGCGGATTTCTTTTAGTGGTCGTGTTTATTACTTCACACTTTTCTTTATTTAGTGTCAGTTGCCAATTTTCACACCACGTAGAAATTTTGTCTAAATCGCTTTGCAGTTTCTTTTGAACCTCTGTTGACTTCACTAAACGATAAACGACAGCATCATCTGCGAACAGTCTAAGGGAGCTGTTGAGATTGTCTCCTAAATCGTTTATAAACACAACGAAGAATAGGCGACCTATAACGCTTCCCTGGGGAACACCAGATATCACTTCTGTTTTACTCGATGACTTACCGTCAATTACAACGAACTGTGTCCTTTCTGATAGGAAATCGTGAATCCAATACCACAGTTGGGGAGATATTCCATAAGCACTGTGTCCCCAGTGGTATAGGGGTCAGCGCAACGGCCTAGAAAGCAGGAGACCCGGGTTCGAATGCCCGTTGGGTACACATTTTCAGCTGTGCCCAATCGCAGTTGATGTCATTTATTCTGTGAATATGAAAGAATAACAACTGCAGGGTCAGAAGTGACGTCTCTTCTTTCGGAATAGACGCCACATGTATATTTACATGTTTCCAAATATTGTGAGGAACAGTTTTAAGTGCCTCGCCTTGTGTAAGTAAACTCATCCTCGTTTCACATATTTCGACCTGCATATGCCACCGCTGTTAGCAATAGGTAAGTGGGTAGAAACGCAACGCATGCAATACTAAGGTTCCGTTGCTAGCACAAAATGTAGTGGAATTAGAGTTGACGACGCGTGTTGTGTTTTACCAGAGAGCTGTGCCAACAGCTGCCGCGCTATCGTATCGCCAAAGTAAGATAGTGGACTGAGGGAAAAGGGAGATGCAGGGAGATGAAAGCCCCGGCGACGAGAATCACGGCCCCCACGTCCCCGCGGGCACAGCCGCTCCTGACAAGAGTCCCAGCCAAAGGGAATGCCTAACCAAGGGCCTAAGAGGCTGCTCCACTCAGGTAGCGCTGGCGAGTGAGTGGGGCAGCTGCATGTGAGTGTGTGTCAGAGGTAGAGTGGGTAAGATGGGGAGCAAAGGCAGACAGGGGAGTGGGGAGGTGAAGGGAAAAATTAAGAGACAGTGTGAAGAAGTAGTACAGTGAGAGATAGGAAGGAACAGAATAAGTACAAAGTAATGATAGAGAAGGAGAATGTAGAGATTGAGAAAGTGCAAGGCAATGAAAGGAAAGGGAAAGATTGAAAGTGGGCCAAGGAAGTGGAGGGAAAAATAGTGCACAGGAGCAGTAGTAGATAAAATGGGTAGAAAGAAATGGAGGAGAAGAAATATAATGCTAAAGTTGAAGATGGAAAGAGTGTGTGTGTCAGAAGTAGAGTGGGTAAGGTGGAGAACAAAAGCACACAGAGGAGTGGGGAAGTGAAGGGAAAAATTAAGAGACAGTGTGAAGAAGTAGGAAAGTGAGAGATAGAAAGGACCAGAACAAGCACAAAGTAATGATAGAGAAGAAGAATTTAGAGAATGAGAAAGTGCATGGCAATGAAAGAAAAGGGAAAGATTGACAGCGGGCCAAGGAATTGGAGAGAAAGTTAGTGCACAGGAGAAGTAGTAGATAAAAGGGGTATAAAGAAATGAAGGAGAAGGAATATAATGATAAAGTTGAAAATGGAAAGAGTGTGTGTGTGTTCAGAGGTAGAGTGGGTAAGATGGGGAGCAAAAGCAGACAGGGGAGTGGGGAAATGAAGGGAAAAACTAAAAGACATTGTGAAGAAGTTGGAAAGTGAGAGATAGAAAGGAACAGAATAAGTACAAAGTAATGGTAGAGAAGGAGAATGTAGAGATTGAGAAAGTGCAAGGCGATGAAAGGAAAGGGAAAGATTGAGAGTGGGCCAAGTAACTGGAGGGGAAATTAGTGCACAGGAGAAGTAGTAGATAAAAGAGGTAGTAAGAAATGGAGGAGAAGAAATATAATGATAAAGTTGAAGATAGAAAGAGTCTGTGTGTGTGTGTGTGTGTGTGTCAGAGGTAGAGTAGGTAAGATTGAGAGCAAAAGCACTCAGAGGAGTGGGGAAATGAAGGAAAAAACTAAAAGACAGTGTGAAGAAGTAGGAAAGTGAGAGAGAGAGAAAGGAACAGAATAAGTACAAAGTTATGATAGAGAAGAAGAATGCAGAGATTGAGAAAGTGCAAGGCAATGAAAGGAAAGGGAAAGATTGAGAGTGGGCCAAGAAAGTGGAAGGAAAATATGTGCACAGGAGAAGTAGTAGATAAAAGGGGTAGAAAGAAATGGAGGAGATAGAAAGAGTGTGTGTGTCCGCTGTAGAGTGGATAATATTGAGAGCAAAAGCACTCAGAGGAATGGGGAAGTGAAGGGAAAAACTCCAAAGACAGTGTGAAGAAGTAGGAAAATGAGAGAGATAGAAAGGAACAGAATAAGTACAAAGTAATGATAGAGAAGAAGAATGTAGAGATTGAGAAAGTGCAAGGCAATGAAAGGAAAGGGAAAGATTGAAAGTGGGCCAAGGAAGTGGAGGGAAAAATAGTGCACAGGAGCAGTAGTAGATAAAATGGGTAGAAAGAAATGGAGGAGAAGAAATATAATGCTAAAGTTGAAGATGGAAAGAGTGTGTGTGTCAGAAGTAGAGTGGGTAAGGTGGAGAACAAAAGCACACAGAGGAGTGTGGAAGTGAAGGGAAAAATTAAGAGACAGTGTGAAGAAGTAGGAAAGTGAGAGATAGAAAGGAACAGAATAAGCACAAAGTAATGATAGAGAAGAAGAATTTAGAGAATGAGAAAGTGCATGGCAATGAAAGGAAAGGAAAAGATTGACAGCGGGCCAAGGAATTGGAGATAAAGTTAGTGCACAGGAGAAGTAGTAGATTAAAGGGGTATAAAGAAATGAAGGAGAAGGAATATAATGATAAAGTTGAAAATAAAAAGAGTGTGTGTGTTCAGAGGTAGAGTGGGTAAGATGGGGAGCAAAAGCAGACAGGGAAGTGGGGAGGTGAAGGGAAAAATTAAGAGACAGTGTGAAGAAGTAGGACAGTGAGAGATAGAAAGGAACAGAATAAGTACAAAGAAATGATAGAGAAGGAGAATGTAGAGATTGAGAAAGTGCAAGGCGATGAAAGGAAAGGGAAAGATTGAGAGCGGGCTAGTAACTGGAGGGAAAATTAGTGCACAGGAGAAGTAGTAGATAAAATGGGTAGAAAGAAATGGAGGAGAAGAAATATAATGCCTAAGTTGAAGATAGAAAGAGAAGGAGCCACTTGGGAATAGCCACAAGAGAATAGTCAGGCAGTGTAGGGTGACATGCCACAGACTACGCGGCCACTTCCGTCGGAGGCTCAAGTCCTACCTCGAGCATGGGTGTGTGTGTGTGTGTGCGTGTTGTCCTTAGTGTAAGCTAGTTTACGTAGTTCTACAGACCGATGAACTAAGCAGTTCGGTTCCTTAAGATTAGAAACAATTGTACATTTTGAAAGTCAAGGAACAGTAGTCATATAAAAGGTATGAGACAAGGAATTTAGAGACACAAAGAGGTACCATATATTGTTGCTCTGAGAGAAAGGAAGTGTGTGTGTGTGTCTTTTAAATATTTCATAGCAGCCAAAGTTGCATAAAATTTATTTACAAGAAGTTTTGGCCTGAAAAAAATATTTAACATAGAACTAAAGAAGTTGCTCTTAGTGATTCACCCAATATAAAATTGCTTTTCTTAGTGAGACTTTTAGGCAATAACAGAAAAAGGAAACAATATTTTGTCAAAAAATTAATTATTCAATACAATTAAGATTAATCAGTATTTCTCGACCTGCATTTCTTTCTCCCTTTCTATCTCCTACTTCTCCTATACACTGTCTTGTAATTTTCGCTGCACTACCTTCCTATTCTTCTTTTCCTCCCATCTTTAACTCATTCTTCGTCTGTCACTCCACAACACATACTCATTTATAAAATTCCAGTATGGTGTTTTTTTTAAATTTATTAATGTATATATGTTTGTAAATCTATCAGGCCAAACTGTGTGGTCATCAGTCCATAGCTTACAAACTAAAACTAAGGTAAACTGACCTAAGCACAAAACATACTCACCCATGCCCCAGGTTTCTGAAGTGCCTCTGGTTTAGATCTTAACAAAGATGGGTTCAGACATTTTATTACTGACACGTAAATTTTATTTTGATGATGATGATTGTTGTATTAGCAGTGAATTCATGTAAAAACTACAGGACTGAAGATGGCGTCTAGCACGCCAAAACCGGTTATGTAATTAAATGAAGAAAGCGATCTTGGCTGCAAACCAAAGGTCAGATCAATTTAAAAATAACAACAAACTTAGAAAATCAGCGTTAAAAATTATGTTGTCAAATATCTTATGTTGACTACAATTTTGAACATGGCTGTTAAACAGCAACCGTAATCCATTTCTTTAACAATTTTGTTTACCA
This sequence comes from Locusta migratoria, assembly GCA_026315105.1. Lineage (NCBI taxonomy): Eukaryota > Metazoa > Arthropoda > Insecta > Orthoptera > Acrididae > Locusta > Locusta migratoria. The sequence goes on from CM048752.1 coordinate 120,633,053, forward strand.
GCCAACCGGTTGCGTAATTTTTAGGTTCTTGTCCTAGGTTTCGTTGTCACTAAGGAGAACTTGATCAGAAAAATAAAAATAAGTTACATAAAACACATGACGTCAAAAATATTACGAGCAGGATGCTCAGGTCGATTACAATAATGCCGACCTGAGCAATCCTGCTTGTAATACTTTTGACGCCATGTGTTTTATGTAAGTATTTTTATTCTTCTGATGAAGTTGTCCTTAGTGGCAATGAAACCTAGGTCAAGAACCTAAAAATTACGCAACTGGTTGGCTAGTGTACAAAATTATTAAAAAATTATGTTGACTACTTATTAGTATTTATTCAAGAAAGTACATTCTTTGTAAGTAGACAGCTGACTGCGATGTCCGAGAGGACTGAGGTGCTTCAGTCACGGTCTGCATGGCCACTACGGTTGGGGCTTCGAATCCCCCCCTCGGGCATGAATATTTGTGACATCCTTAGTAGTAGCTAGTTCATAAGTAGTTTGTAAGTTTAGGGACTGATGAAATGTTCAAATGTTTGTATAGTCTATGGGACTTAATTATGGGGTCATCAGTCCCTAAACCTACAAACTAATTATGAACTACTTACAAACTAGGATGGCACAAATATCCATGCCCGAGGGGGGATTCGAACCCCCGACCGTAGTGGCCATGCAGACCGTGACTGGAGCGCCTCAGTCCCCTCGGCCACCGGTGGGACTGATAACCCCATAGTTAAGTCCCATAAGCTATACAAACATTTGAACATTTTGTAAGTAGATACTTTGCACTGACAGTCAATTCAGTGCATTAACAGTAATAGGGTCGCTTATCACATAGTTTTTACAGAGAAATAGCATTACACGGCTGACCGAGATGGCGGACAGTCTTGAAGTGACGTATGTGCTCATCATACATAACGCAATCTCCCTTTATGTTAACCTCCTTCAGACAGACTGCCACAGTGGAGAGAAGGCCTCAGTAGTTTCATTTTCGTCGGGTCGGCACTTTCCCGGAGAACAGAGACGCGATTTCCGGTATCGCGGCGGGATACTTCACTCTTGTGACGGGAACTGGCAAGATGGCGGCCGGCGCGGGCCCTGATGGCTTGGCGGTGCGCCAAGCTTTCCTCCGCCTCGTGCGGCCCTTCCTCATTCCCTCCAACCCCCCACCACCACCGCCCAACTTGCGCCCCTCCCCCCCCACCACCTCGCGGGCAGATACTGGGTAGTGTCTCGCGGAGGCCTCCAGTTTATGGGAATTAACTCTGCTTCCACTCTGGTCGGTGCGGCCGTTTCGTCGGGGAAAGACGACAGCCGCATCCTCAGGAAGACCAGGACGGGTGATGGCTGCTGTATCAGTAGGACAGGAGGGAGGAAGAAGAGTGGGGTGGTGGATGGACCAGTCTCCGAGAGCTGGCGGCGATATGGGCTGACTGAACGACTCCGAGCGTGGCTAGTGGGACCAGGAATGAAAACGTTTGACAACTTCGGCTTGCTGGACACGAACTCAGTGAATTGCATGCTGTGGACTGTGTCAGTATCTAATGGTAACACAATGTACCAGTGCTACAACTACAACATTTCCCAACCGGGGCACGAAGTGGCAATTGGTCGGCATCCCTATTTTTCTGGCGTCTGCTCCACCCCTCTCCACAGTCATCCAAAGCATGTCACCTTGTTTCCCCACCCACTTTAGTTTAATACCACTTTAAGTGCACTGTTTGTGATGGCCTTTTGATACCGCGAAATTTCTAAATACGCTACTAGCCATTAAAATTGCCGCACCAAGAAGAAATGCTGATGATAAACAGGTATCCATTGGACAAATATCTTATAATAGAACTGACATGTGATTATATTTTCACGTAGTTTGGGTGCATAGATCCTGAGAAATCAGTACCCAGAACAACCACCTCTGGCCGTAATAACGGCCTTGATACGCCTGACGCCTGGGCATTGAGTCAAATAGAGCTTGGATGGCGTGTATAGGTACAGATGCCCATGCACCTTCAACACAAAACCACAGTTCATCAAGATTACTGACTGGCGTATTCTGACGGACAGTTGATCGGCTACCACTGACCAGACGTTTTCAATTGATGAGAGACTTAGAAAATGTGTTGGCCAGGGTAGAAGTCGAACATTTTCCATATCCACAAAAGGCCCGTACAGGACCTGCAACATGCGGTCGTGCATTATCCTGCTGAAATGTAGGGTTTCGTAGGGATCGAATGATGAGTAGAGTCACGGGTCATAACACATCTGAAATGTAACAGCCATTGTTCAAAGTGCTGTCAGTGCGAACAAAAGGTGACCGAGACGTGTAACCAATGGCAACCCATACCATTACGCCAGGTGATACGCCAGTATGGTGATGACGAACACACGCTTCCTCCATTGTCGCCAAACACGGATGCGACCTTCATGATGCTGTAAACAGAACCTGGATTCAACCAAAAAAATGACGTTTTGCCATTCGAATACCTAGGTTCGTCGTTACGTACACCATCGCTGGCGCTCCTGTCTGTGATGCAGCGTCAAGGGTAACCGCAGCCACGGTCTCCGAGCTGATAGTCCATGCTGCTGCAAACGTCGTCCAACTGTTCGTGCAGATGGTTGTTGTCTTGCAAACGTCCCCATCTGTTGACTCAGGGATCGAGACGTGGTGCATGATCCGATACAGCCATGCGGATAAGATGCCTGTCATCTCGACTGCTAGTGGTACGAGGCCGTTGGGATCCAGCACGGCGTTCCGTATTGCTCTCCTGAACCCAGCGGTTCCATATTCTGCTAACAGTCATTGGATCGCGACCAACGCGAGCAGCAATGTCGCGATACGATAAACCGCAATCGCGATAGGCTACAATCCGACCTTTATCAAAGTCGGAAACGTGATGGTACGCATTTTTCTCCTCCTTACACGAGGCATCACAACGACGATTCACCAGGCAACGCCGGCCAATTGCTGTTTGTGTATGAGAAATCGGTTGGAAACTTTCCTCGTGTCAGCACGTTGTAGGTGTCGCCACCGGCGCCAGCCTTGTGTGAATGCTCTGAAAAGCTAATCATTTGCGCATCACAGCATCTTCTTCATGTCGGTTAAATTTCGCGTGTGTAGCACGTCATCTTCGTGGTGCACGAATTTTAATGGCCAAAGCAAGAGGGCTATCTAAATTATTTGTTGAGAAATATATACGTCAAGACCACTGGAAAGGTTAGCCGACTCCTTAATAGACACAAGATTGACTCGGTATTCAGGGCTCCTTCAGAAATACGTCAGTTGATGAGACCTGTTAAGGATGGTGTACGCCTAAGAACACCGGGAGTGTGTAAAATACCTTGTGGTTGTGGACAATTTTATAAAGGACATTGAATAAAGCTGTGTGGAACACGAAAGATGTTTCCGTTTACGTTACCCGGAAAAGTCAGCAATTGTGGAGCATGCACTTGAAAACAGTCATCGCATTCCGTATGAGGAGACATCCATAATTACAAGAACGAAGAGTTTCAGGGATAGCGTAATAAAAGAGGCGATTGAGATCGAAATGGCTGACAATACTCTTTAGCAGAGGTCATGACGTCACAGTGACGTCACTGTCAGCAGTGCAGCTAGGCCTATATAAGGACGACAGCAGCAATATTTTCAATCTCACCCAACAAAAATGTTCACTCTTGCAAATCACCAATAAAACTTAATGTCAAATGCTCTTCATTCTATAAGCAATACAAAAAAAGAATGTCAGTTTAGAATAAGCTAGGTTATAAGTTTTAATGTAAGACAGGAATGTTTCAATAAAATAACTGTAAATGAAATACATGATACTAGCTGAAATCCCGGCGTTGCCCGGGTATTTATTTATTTGTTCCTATCTTAGTACTTCTCCTATGGCTTCTATCTGTCCATTTCCAGTATTGGAGAATGTATAAGAAACGAAGTTTAAATAACGATTAAATTAATGTAATTAGTTTCACTCATATTTGAGGAAATGTCGCTGATAAAGCGGAACTGAAAACTATTCCTGTCAGATTGCAGAAGTCTATGCACTTACCGTTTATCAGGAAAGTAAGTAGTGTAGATCAAATCACACGTAAAATGGCATTCGTTTCGAAGAATCCAATCACGAAATTCAACAATAACGATTGTAATAATACCACACATAGATCACTTGATGTAATGCGCCAAACGTCAAATCGATTTTTTTAAAGAGATCTATTAAAAGCAATTTCTTTTTACTGCTTTATTTATTTATTCTTATATTTCCTTAATCGTAAGATTATCCTTACAGAGAAAGAGCTGAAGACATTGTAAGACGCATAGACCAAAGATATGGTCTGTGGAATCACGTTTCGCTGTACGTAACCTCGTTGCTATAGTCACAAACGTCATCGCTGGCCTTCAGTCCGATTTCTTTTTTATAATTTGACGACTTTCAACCACCATACCTTCCACCCCCTTATAGCTATCGGTATGGAGCTGCTATGCTGTACAACGGGAGACTTCGGACAACAATTACACACGGACAATTCGTTTGCGTTTTGTAGTTTTCGCTGCAGAACGAAATATTAACACACACACAAACACACAGGATTTTATATACACCAATAACTTTTCATCCCAATATATTCCACCCATTTATCATTATCAACCCTCAAGCAACAATGCAACCAATAAAACCATTTTGAAAGAGTAAATATAATTTTCAAAGAGTAATTATTGTTCCTCTTTTCGCGTTATATTCTTCAAATTACTAAATATCTATCAGATCGCTATAAAACCGTGCCTAAAACCTTACTCTGGTATAAATTGATAACTGTACAAATATTTAAGTCTGCATCTTGTCGTTCGGACGTGATAAGCGTACGCCGAACAGACACAGACACACACACACACACACACACACACACACACACACACACACACACACACACACATATATATATATATATATATATATATATATATATATATATATATATATATATATATATATATATAGCTATCCGATCGCCATAAAACCGTGCCTAAAGCCTTCCCGGGGTAGACAGTAGTAACTGTATAAATTTTTAGCTCTTTATGTCCTGTGGTTCAGACCCGATAAACATACGCCGAACAGACATTCACATTTATACATACAGATAATGTAAGCCCTATGGCACCGATAGAGGGAAGTCGGGCACGGTGGTCTTGGGGTAAAGTGCTGGACTGGAAACCGAAGGGTCGCGGGTTCAAATCCCGATTTTTTCAGTCTGCACTTTAACCCATCCTTCACCTCTCAACGATGTGAGGAGTCGCCAGAAACGACCCGTGGTTGGGATTCCCCTTTCCTTTCCTTTCCCCGCTTGGATAACTGGGGTAGGCTAGGGACACGCAAGTCGCCGAAGTGGCGTCCAATTGAAAGACTTGCACCAGGCCAATGAGCCACACGAAATTATTATTATGATAGAGGGAAAAGCTCTCCAGTTGCCCGCCCGTCACCCTTTAGGTGCGGGATTGAAAATTATAAAAAAACTAAAAAAATTAAAAAATTAAAAAAAAATCAGTCGACAGTCAACCACTTGACAATGACCGAGGAGATGTCGGCCGAAACCTCGTGGATAGTATACCACATGACGCGGCAGGAAGCCCGAGAAAACTTTATCAAAATAACTCGCCGGGAAAGAGTGCATTCATATTCCAGTTGATGAAGCCATTAATTTGAATGTTAAAATAGTCGAAATAAATACACTCCCTGGTGTGTGGGACACTGTTGTTAGAGTTACAGGCCACACCATTTCCGAGCCCGAGAACTAGAAATAGTCGCTCCCTCCGTATCTCCGCCGCCCAATCCACTCTCCGAAATAACTAGAGGCGTTCACTTCGCTTCGTAGCCTCCTCGCCGAGAGCGTCCCTGTTAGTCTATATACACCCCTCCTCCCCCAGCTTGGCCTTTTACTGCCCTCTGCCCCTTCCAACATTCCTCCCTCCCCTACCCCACACCGTTGTTATCTCTTAGCCTCCTCTTTTATTTTTCCCCCCTAGCAGTTCGAGCTCGTTGAGTTCCGGAATTATCTGCCGTAGCAGCCCCCGCGTTAAAAAATAATTAACTTTCCCTTACGCCCCAGAAATCACCGCAGGGCGAATGCTAGCGGATACCGGGCTCACTTCGTGCGGCTAAAATTATGCGCTGTCCACAGAAACTGGTCAGTGATAGCGTATCGCGCTGGGGGAAATAAAATTAAGTTAAAAAGAAATAAACGGACCTAAAATATTTCCTAGGCAAACCGTTGCAGGCAAGGAGTCGTATTTTTGTTACTGTGGTTTTACTAATAAGATATTACTGAAAAAAAAAAAAAAAAAAACTGAGTGTATAAGACACCAAAGATATAACTGGCTTGTAACGTCGCGTATATACGACGTCTGTTCAGAACAGTCCGGAACATTCATAATTGTTTCTGTTTATATTGTGATGAGGCGATCCAGTACTATGATAGGTTCCAAAGAGGATAATGCGAGGATCGCTGGTATACAATTATATTTCGACGACCGCTTTCGATGGTCTGTACCGTCATCTTCTGGTCTGAAATGTTTTTTTCTTCTTATTATTTTTTTTATTACAAAGCCGTCATCTTGTGAGGTCTACAGTTGTTGCATAAAACAATTTAAAGTGCATAGATGTACTGTGTCATTGGAGTAAAGTTTACATATATAAATGACAGTAGGATCCTATTGTCACTTATATATCTAAACTTTGTGATTAAAAAAATAAAATTAAATTAAAATTAAAAAAAAATTTAAAAAAAAATAAAAACTTCAGAAGATGAAGTCAGAGATCATCTAAACCGGTCGTCCAAATATATAATTTACTAGCTTATATGCCCGTGCTTCGCAACGGTTGTTAAAGAAGGTCCTGTGTATATCATGGTTCTTTGGGTTCCGGACGTAGGTCAGCAAAAACACAATCCTTGTTGGATCTCTCTGTCAATAAACTCAGTTCTCCTAGCCAAGATGTCAAATTTAAGTAGAAGTCATTGTCGAAAACGATGAATGTTCATAAAGTTTTTCATACTAAGGGTGAAATTAATTTAAGTCCGTGCTTCGGAACAAAGTAAATTCAATGTTAGGTTGTGGTCATAAAGTTACACATTGCAACAGCAGCGCCGAAAGCGGCTGGCAAATTACATTTCTGAAAACGATATTGGATAAGTGCGAATATTGATTTGTAACATTTTTAACAAATATCTTCTTGAATAGGAATTTGGAATGAATTGTAAGACTGTGTGAATCATGAGACTCTATACAAAAGAGTTTCGCTTGAAAGTGCTGGTCATAATGAGATGTGACAACAACGGATGTATCTGATTCGTAAAATTTTACTTTCTATCCTGGCGGCCTCGCGTTTTTATGTTGGCAACGTCAATAACACGATATAAAATCGTTGAAAAGATGACCGAAACACATAGAGTGTAGATAAATACTGCTGTTCCTGCTGTATGCTTGACAAAATATTTGCGTGTCATAGTTTTTCTTGACCCAGCTGTCAAACGATAACACCTTTCACAAAAAAAAAAAAAAAAAAAAAAAAAAAAAAAAAAAAAAAAAAAAAAAATGTCAAATATTTGTAAATCTATCGGACCAAACTGCGTGGTCATCAGTCCGTAGCTTACAAACTACTTAAACCTAGGTAAACTAACCTAAGGACAAACACACACACCCATGCCCCAGGGAGGACTCGAACCTCCACGGCGAGCAACCGCGCGCTCCGCAGCGAGACGCTTTAGACCGCTCGGCTACTACACCGCGGCCACCTTTCACAGCAGAGAGTGTCGCGGCTATATGTATCAGAGATCACTGATTAGCACAGACCAGTGAGCTTACTGGCACAGGCATATCAATATCTCTGACCTAAGCGACATCTATTTAAAAAATTGCGTATTTGATGTTTCTCGTCGTTATTAATGTCTGAAAGGACCGCATTGTCTGACGATTGAAAGAATAAACATATTTTGACTCGTACCGTAAAGTTCGTAAGTCACAGAGTATATAGCTTTTCCTAAGAGTATTTATTGCATATTTTGCAGATTTTTGCTCGTCACACTCACCCATTGCCACGCACCGCGACCAAACTCCCTCACTAACATCATTAGACCAAGGGCTGTCTACCACCACAACCACGAGTGGGCGGCAGTATGTGGTCATGGAGAAAAGTCTGTCAGCACGTACACACACAAGCCTTTTATATATAGATATAGATTAAGGAATACTTCAGTAATTAGTTCTAATTCGACGTACTTTCGTATTTTGACAGTTAGACCACAGATTCGTTAGTAAAATTGTTATGTCCGAACAGACAGTTGACAGTTGTCTACCAGATGCTGTATTGTGTCAGTAACACCTTAACACGCACCTGAAAATGGCAATATGCTGAAACAACCCTGCTGTGCAAATTCGTAAGACACGAGCAAAATAAAAAAAATAAAAAATAAAAAAATAAAAAGAAAATTGCAGCTACCTGGCTTAATTTAACAGACTATGAAACAAATTAAACTACATAAACTCTAGTGACCTTGCAAAGAATTCTTATGCAAATGAAAGCTATCTATAAAAACGAAGGAATGTCGCTATCTTTCAGATATAGATGAAACCTGTTGGAAGAAGCAAGAACGCAGTAATAGAACGCAGTACGTTGATCTCGACGGCGAGTGTTCATCAGAGACGAGTGTATCGTCAGGCGTGCCCCAGGGGAGTGTGATAGGACCGCTATTATTTTCTATCTGTATAAATGATCTGATGGACAGAGTAACTTGTAATTTGCTACTGTTTGCTGATGATGCTGTGGTGTATGGGAGGGTGTCGTCTTTAACTGACTGTAATAGCATACAGGATGACTTGGACAAAATTTCTAGTTGGTGCGAAGAATGGCAGCTAGCTGTCAATGTGGAAAAATGTAAGGTGATGCGCATGAGTAGAAAAAACAATCCCATAATGCTCGAATACAGCATTAGTAGTGAGCTTCTTGATGCTGTCGCGTCGTTCAAATATCTAGGCGTAACATTGCAGAGCGATATGAAATGGAACGAACACGTAAGGACAGTTGTGAGTAAGGTGGACAGCCGACTTCGGTTTATTGGGAGAATTTTGGGAAGATGTACTTCACCTGTAAAGGAGACCGCGTATGAAATGCTTGTACGACCAAGTCTTGAATATTGCTCAAGTGTTTGGGACCCGCAGCATATCAGTTTAAAGGAAGACATGGAAGCAGTTCAGAGGCGAGCAGCTAGATTTGTTACCGGTAGGTTCGACCAATGCGCGAGTGTCACGGAAATGCTCCGGCAACTCAATTGGGGATCGCTGGAGGAAAGACGACGTTCTTTTTAGATGTAAAATGGCGCCAAGTTTTTAAAAGATAAAGCGATATCGCTGACCCGTGTCACTTTCTGGAGATAGGATTCCAGGGTATAATTCGTAAAACACAAGCAAAATAAAAACTAATTACAGCTACCCGTGATCTCTATATATGCTTGTATCTCCCCTATGTGTTCACAAACCATTCATTCGATTGCAATGAAACTTTAGTGTGCCGTTCACCCTACGCCCACGAAGGTTCCTGATCCAAAAACAAAAGAGCACGACACATAGCTCAGGAGATATGACGTCATAAATAATGAGAGGCCTCATCGTGAGAATACCCTGCTTTACGCGTCAAATATTGGGAAATGGGAGTAGTTAGGAACCCGCAACAAAGTTTGCATGTAATTTCGGAAGTTTATGAAGCGTTTTGTAACGGACACCTCCCCTCCCAAAAAAAAAAGGTGATGAAACGAAGTCTACCGCTCACTACAGTTTCGCTGTAGATGCCGTAAAACTGTCGCATCAGGTATGACCTTGTATCAAATAACGTTAGCATTACAGATTTGCATGTTACTATTTATTTTTGTCTGCAAGTCCCCCTTAATTCTCTTGCATCGAAAATTAAGCAATCTGTTCTCTTAATCTCTGTCTATATAAAAACGTGAGCACACTCACTCGGTGACTGAACTAAACACGAAATCTCGAAAACTACTTCAGCTATGAAGCTGAAATTTGACAGGTATATAGTTTATAGGTACAAAAGTCAGATAAGAAAGTATTTTGTGATAGGTGCATGGCGGAGCATACTTCCCCAACACAGTCACAGAATCTACAGTTTAATTCCGATATTTACGAAATTTCGCAAGCTTGACCTTGAAAACAAGAGGAAGGTCACCGTCTACCTTAAGTTTCATATTGTACACGGGGGGGGGGGGGGGTACTTTGCAAAACAAAAATGGATCCCTAAGTACCTTGGTCGCGCCATAACTTGAGAACGGCTCGACAGATTTCACATATCCTTTTTTTTTTTTTTTTTTTCCTTTTTTTGTTATTCTCAGAACAAGGGTTGTATGAAATAAAACTGGAATATTTGAGAACAATTTGCTTTTCAATGTGACCCTGCGTTTCTATTGCATAGAAATCTATAGTTTTGTTCCGATACTGATGAAATTTTGCACATTCTCCCTTAGAAACAAGAGGAATGTCACTCCCTGTATAAAATTTTGTTCAGTGCGTGGTGGAGGGTACTTAACTTACGGAATTTTACATAATGCATAGTTTTGCTCCAATCTTTATAAATTTTGCACACATGACCTTTAAACCAAGAGGTAATCACTGGGTACATAAATGTTTGTATGGTACATGACAGAGGATACCTTGCAGAAAACTTTGCCGAGAGCGGGAAACTAGTTTAATGTAAAATGTCATATTTCGAATTCACCACCAACAAAAATAATTTCAGAATGAAACTTTCACTCTGCAGCGGAGTGTGCGCTGATATGAAACTTCCTGGCAGATTAAAATTGTGTGCCGGAACCGGGACTCGAACCTGGGACCTTTGCCTTTCGCGGGCAAGCGCACTACCGACTGTGCTATCCCGACACGACTCACGATGCCGCCTCACAACTTTACTTCCGCCAGTACCTCGCCTCCTACTTTCCAAACTTCACAGAAGCTCTCCTGCGAACCACGCAAGACTAGCACTCCTGGAAGAAAGGATATGGTGGAGACATGGCTTAGCCACAGCCTAAGGGATGTTGTGGGGCGGCATCGTGAGTCGTGTCGGGATAGCACAGTCGGTAGTGCGCTTGCCCGCGAAAGGCAAAGGTCCCAGGTTCGAGTCCCGGTTCCGGCACACATTTTTAATCTGCCAGGAAGTTTCAAAAATAATTTGTTTTTCGTCACTGCCGTAAGCAGCTTATCTACACAAGTTTTCGGAAATGTGTCTGTCTTAATTCTCTGCCCTGTCCTTTGGTTACAATCATTAATTTACCTCGAGTTTAGCCAGGGTACACCAACGTGTTTTACCAGCAATGCAGAACAACAGGAACGAGGTAAAAAACATTTAAAAAAAAGCTTGCTAACTGGCACGTAATCTCGTCACTGCAGGCTACAATTTCCGAATTAATTTCCGCGTCAGTTTTCCGCCCTGCTTCTCGCCCACACGACGAATCTGAATTTTCGCCAATGAGCGACGCATTGGCAGCGAATATTTTGCTTACTCTGGTCGCGTTTCAGAAGCGGTGTTCAGTACAGGCAATCCCAAAAACTTAAGTGTCACAACCACGCGATATGCGGGGAACGGCAATCTGAGTATTTCTGACGAGGAACAATTTTCCATAAATGACTCTTTCCACGTATCAATTACCTTGTGTGTGTCTCAACAACTGCTCTTCCTTCGTAAGACACGACTGTCTGACATAATCGATACTGAATGACACCTAGTGTGGGAGGCGATCTATATTTTTCAACTAACCACATTAAAAATCAAATGTCTTGGTCGCAATGTATATTTATTATGATTACTGCTGTCGGCTCTGAGCCATTTCCAAATCTAAAATGCGGAAAATAACCATATTATACATAAAACAGTATGAAAGAATAGGTCGATAAGTTTCTTATACTCTGTTATACAGGGTGAGGCAGCTAAGTCATAACAACCCTTGTGTCCCCCGAACCGTAATACAGTACTGGCCAATAAAATTGCTACACCAAGAAGAAATGCAAATAATAAAAAGGTGTTCATTGGACATATATATTATACTAGAACTGACATGTGATTAGATTTTCACGCAATTTGGGCGCATAGATGCTGAGAAATCAGTACCAGAAACAACCACTATTGGCCGTAATAACGAGTCTTGATACGCCTGGGCATTGAGTCAAACAGAGCTTGGATGGCGTGTACAGGTACAGATGCCCATGCAGCTTCAACACGATACCACAGTTCATCAAGAGTAGTGACTGGCGTATTGTGACGAGCCAGTTGCTCGGCCACCATTGACCAGACGTTTTCAATTGATGAGAGATCTCGAGAATGTGCTGGCCATGGCAGTCGAACATTTTCCGTATCCACAGATACCCGTACAGGACCTGCAACATGCGGTCGTGCATTATCCTGCTGAAATGTAGGGTTTCGCAGGGATCGAATGAAGGGTAGAGTCACGGGTCATAACACATCTGAAATATAACGGCCACTCTTCAAAGTGCCGTTTGCGAACAAGAGGTGACCGATACGTGTAACGAATGGCACCCCATACCATCACGCAGGGTAATACGCCAGTATGGCGATGACGAATACACGCTTCCAATGTGCGTTCATCGCAATGTCGCCAAACACGGATGCGACCATCATGATGCTGTCAACAGAACCTGGATTTATCAGAAAAAATAACGTTTTGCCATTCGTGCACCCAGGTTCGTCGTTGCGTACACCATCGCAGGCGCTCCTGTCTGTGATGCAGCGTCAAGGGTAACCGCAGCCACGGTCTCCAAGCTGATATTCCATGCTGCTGCAAACGTCGCCGAACTGTTTGTGCAGATGGTTGTTATCTTGCGAACGTCGCCATCTGTTAACTCAGGGATCGAGACGTGGCTGCACGATCCGTTACAGCCATGCGGATAAGATGCCTGTCATCTCGACTGCTGGTGATACGAGGCCGTTGGGATCCAGCATGGAGTTCCGTATTGCCCTCCTGAACCCACCGATTCCATATTCTGCTAACAGTCATTGGATCGCGACCAACGCGAGCAGCAATGTCGCGATACGATAAACTGCAATCGCGATAGGATACAATACGACCTTTATCAAAGTCGGAAACGTGGTGGTACGCATTTCTCCTCCTTAGACGAGGCATCACAACAACGTTTCACCAGGCAACGCCGGTCAACTGCTGTTGAAAACTATCCTCATGTCAGGACGTTGTAGGTGTCGCCACCAGCGCCAACCTTGCGTGAATGCTTTGGAAAGCTAATCATTTGCGTATCACAGCATCTTCTTCTTGTCGGTTAAATTTCGCTTCTGTACCTTCGAAGTGTAGTAATTTTAATGGCCAGAAGCGTAGATACAAAAACGGCGTTTGGACAGTGAATTGCAGCGTAACAAAATGGGCTTCAAAAGACGGTTTGTGAGACAGATGTCTTCCGGCCGGCCGCAGTGGCCGATCGGTCTGCGACGAGCCAGTCACGTTCTGCACGGCCACTACGGTCGGGGGTTAGAATTGCCCTCGGGCATGGATGTTTGTGCCGTCTGTAGTATTAGCTAGTTGATAAGTAGTTTGTAAGTTTAGGGACTGATGACCCCGTAGTTAAGTCCCATAAGCTCTACAAACATTTGAACATTTTTATAAAGATGTGTGCCCGAATTGGTGTGTGTTGTCTTTCCCGTTTACTCAATGAAAGCCGCAATTTCGCCTTGAAAATGGAATGGTGGTATCCTGCCGAAATATTGGCCGTGATTGATTTTGATACGGGGCTGCATATACGTAAGTTTTTCGAAGTTGAACATTTTAGAAAAAGTGGACCCAAAACAGACCCCTGTGGCTCTCACAGATCGTCTTAAATCAAGACACGTTGTAAGCGCAATTTCTCGCTAAAAACGGCTACACAGTAGTTGGAGCAGCACCCACGAACAGCCTGACTGACTCACCCCCGTCCGCCATATTAAACCACCCTCGCAGCTGCCCATTCCGCAATGACGGACGGAGCACGGAATGGCAGTTCCCCATTTATTCGCGATCCGCACATATTGTCGGATGCCGTTATACAATTGTCGCATTTACCACTAATTATCATCCTCCACAAACAGAGGCAGGGAGGCGGGGAATTAGGTCGCAAATTTTCCACCCCTCTCGTTTATTGACAACGGCCGCTACCCCGGTGTTTGTATATGTTAATACGGCAACTAATTTCGGTCGCCCCATCTCATTTGGCGCGCGGACGCGTGCTTCCGAATTGCATTTCGCAGCTCAGATGCAGAATGTAATAAATTCACCCCCTCCACCATTGTGTCCCCAGCAGTTCATACTGCATGAAAAGGTCATCAGAAGTTCCAATTATACGTTTCCGATAACCTGCCACTGAGCGTATTGTGACTAGGGATGCAACATCGTTGATAAAAACATCGATGTTCCTGTGGAAAAATATCGATGTTAAAAAAACATCGCTCTGAAAAACGATACATCGATGTTTTTCCGATGTTTCCATACGTTTAAGAAATATTAGGAAAAATACACTGAAATGAAGCTGTGTTGCCAGAAAGTATCTGCCTTATTTCTTTCTCTAGGCTACGAATACACAGCGAAATGGCGGATCAGAATGAAAAAAAAAAAAAAAAAAAGTTGAGAATAAGGTTTAGCTACCTATTGCGCTGATTTTACTTTGCAACTGCAAAGCGATTTAGACGAAATTTTTGCATGGTGCGAAATTTGGCAATTGACACTAAATAAAGAAAAGTGTGAAGTAATACACATGACCACTAAAAGAAATCCGCTGAACTTCAATTACGCGATAAATCAGTCAAACCTTAAGGTCGTAAATTCTACCAAATACCTAGGAGTTACAATTACGAACAACTTTGACTGGAGAGAACACACAGAAAATATTGTGGGGAAGGCGAACCAAAGGTTACGTTTCATTGGCAGAACGCTTCGAAGATGCACCAGCTCCACCAAAGAGACTGCCTACATCACACTTGTGCGTCCTCTCCTGGAGTACTGTTGCCCCTTGTGGGACCCTCATCAGGTGGGATTGACGGAAGACATTGAGAAGGTTCAGAGAAGGGCAGCTCGTTTTGTTTTATCACGTTACGGGGGGGAAAGCGTCACGGAAATGTTGCACGAATTGGGGTGGAAATCATTAAAAGAAAGACGTTATTCATTGCGGCGTAATCTGTTTGAGAAGTTTCAAGCACCGACTTTTACGTGTGAATGTGAAAATATTTTGCTAGCATCCACCTACTTAGGGAGACATGACCATCCCAATAAAATAAGTGAAATCAGATCGAAAACGTAACAATGTAGGTGTTCTTTCTTCCCGCGCGCTATTAGAGAATGGAACGGTAGAGAAAAGTTATGAAAGTGGTTAATGAACCCTCTACCAGGCACTTGAATGTGATTTGCAGAGTATCTATGTAGATGTAGATACATCGATTTCTTCATTACATGGAAGTAACTTGTGTTTTGTTGTCGTATTGCATTTTTCTTAGCTGTCGACGTGGAGAAAATTAAACATTATGCATCTTTCAGTTATTACTTAATAATGTATTTTTAAAATGAATATTCATCAATGACGTTTATCAAATCATGTACCTCGCTGAAATGAAAATCTATGTTATGCTTGGCTTGTTGGCATTTGTCTCGGATTTTTCGTCGACTTTTGTTTGATGTTTTAACTGACGTTTTGACAGTACGATATCAGTCTGACTGGGTAGCACTGTCAAAGATTCGATTCCACTGATGTTGGAGGGTGAAATTTCAGCAATGCCAGCATCCCGTGCTGGACAAACATCAAATTAATCATCAGATCGTTTCATATTTCACTTGCCTACTGTTTCAAAAGTATGAAAACAGCGACGAGCGACGACAGCAGGAGCACCACACTTGAGCTGACGCTGGCTGAGCAACTGATAAAGTAATAGTGGAGTTGACAATCAGTTGTTGAACGATGTCGATAGTTCTGGACTTCTGTCGTCGATGCATCGGCGATACATCGCTGTTCAAAACATCGATGTTAACATAGATGTTTATGGACGAAACACAGATGTTTTCAAAACATCGATGTATGGTTTGCATCCCTAATTGTGACCTGACGTGGAACTGGAGAAGAAAAAATATCGCACTGACGTGTTTTACGGCCTACTTTAGATTTGTAGTTTTATAAGTTTATGCGAACATATTGTACCAAAATAATAATAAATTAAATAATAATAGTGTCTTACACCTTTTTAGGACAAAAATTTAGGTAGTGTTGGGTTTCGAACCACCGACCTTTCGCGTCACAGCCCAGCACCTTGCCCACGACGCTACGGCTATAAATCAAAACAGGAGTTCTTTAATCTCACAGCATTGATGGCCGTTGTTAACTGATGTTAATATGACATTTGTAGACACTAGATTATCATTTATCGTATGAAGAACGCATCGTTCTTGTTAATTCGTCAGTGTGCCGTTGCTTTGAAATGACAACGTGTAAGTTACAATAAGAAAATCATCAAATACACGAGGAATGTCAAGTGACATCTCCGAATGGCTGGTTTTCGTTATTTCAATGGAGGGTGTCAAATCTCCGTTATTTTTGCAAATATGTCTCAAACGATACGAGTTATGAAAAAAACATAAGGGAACAAAGCTGTAGAGAATCTTCTTCTCTGCAAATTCGTTTATTCAATTTTAGCGTCAGATGAACGGTTTATATGCAATTAAAATTACATTACATACGGCCTGTTTTTGGTATTACTAACGTATTTTTTGTTCGAAATTTATGAAAAAGGGAGGTTCTGGTCTCTGGTAGCCAACAATTATGTCTGTAAAATTTGATGCCGATCGGTTGAACGGTTCGACCTAAAAAGTGGGAACACTTTACAGCCAGACGACATCGTCAAATCGCAGTTATTTTTGCAAATATCTCTGCAACGCTACGAGATATGAAAAGAGACATAAGAGAGCAAAGTTGTAGAGAATTTTCTCCTCTGCCAATTAGGTTATTCAATTTTCTTGTCAGATAAACGGTTCGTTTGCAATTACATTACAAACGGCTTTTTTTTTTATTTTACTACCGTATTTTTGTCCGAAAAATTTGAAAATGGTGGTTCTGGTCTCTGGCGGCCTACAGTGCTGTCTGTAAAATTTGGTGCTGATCGGTTGAACGGTTCGTCTTAAAAACAGGGAACACGTTACGGACAGACAGACAGACATATATCCCAAAATCGCCGTTATTGTTGGAAATATCTTTGAAACGCTACGGGATATGAAAAGAACATAAAAGAGAAAAGTTGTAAAGTATTCTCCTCTACAAATTAGGTTATTCAATTGTCGTGTCAGATGAATAGTTAAGCCGTTATTTTCATTTAAATTTCGAGCTGTAAAAAGACGATCGCAAAGGCCCACTTTTAGTGTTACTACCGTAACCTAAAGTGGGCCAATAAACAGAATCTTTTGTTTCCATCGGACTTTACGTGTTGTTTGTAATATCTTGACACTCAACGTCTCCATTCGAAACCGAAACTCAGTTTCTGAAGCCGGTTTGGAGTGGCCGAGCGCACTAAGGCGCGTTGCTACGCAACTTCCGAAGAAAGCAGACGCAGACAGGAGTGCAAATTCCAGAACCACCAGATTAATAAGTCGTGGTTGCAAAATATTAACACGAATTATTTACAGAAGGATGGAAAAGCTGGTAGAAGCCGACCTCGAGAGGAAGATCTGTACGGATTCAGGAGAAATTTAGGAACACGGGAGGCTATAATCACCTTACGATAGAAGATAGTTGAACGTAAACCTACGTTTCTAGCTTTTATAGATTTGGAGGAAACTTTTGACAATGTTGATTGAAATACACTGTTTCAAATTCTGAAGTCAGGAAGGGTAAGGTTATTTACAACCTGTACGTTAACCGAACAGTTGTTATAAGAATTGAAGGGCATGAAAGAGATGCAGTGTCAAGAAATGAAAACATTGTGTTTTGCCAATGACATTGTAATTGTCAGTTACAGCAAAGAAACTCGAAGAGCAGTTGAAAGGAATGGATAGTGTGCTGAAAGGAGCATATAAGATGGACATTGACAACAGCAAAAGAAGGATAATCGAATGCAGTGTTAGAAAATCAGGCGATACTGAAGGAATTAGATTAGGCAAGGAAACAAAAGTGGTAGATGAGTTTTGTTACTTGGGCAGTAAAACAACATGTGATGGTCGCAGTACAGAGGATATAAAATGCAGAATGGCAAAGGGAACAAAAGCGTTTTTAAAAAAGAGAAATTTGCTAACATGGAATATTAATTTAAGTGTAAGGAAGTCCTTTCTGAAAGCATTTGTGTGGAGTGTTGCCTTGTATGGGAGTGAAACATGGACGATAAGCAGTGCGGACAGGAAGAGAATAGAGGCTTTTGAAATGTGGTACTACAGAAGAATGCTGAAGATTAGGTGGGTAGATCGCATAACTAATGAAGAGGTACTGAACAGTATTGGTGAGAAAAGGAATTTTTGGCATACCCTGACTAAAAGAAGGGATCGCTTGGTAGGACTTATTCATAGACATCAAGGAATCGTGAATTTAGCGTTGGAGGGAAGTGTGTGGGGTAAAAACCAGAGAGGAAGACCAAGAGATGGACACAGTAAGCAGATTCAAACAGATGTAGGTTGCCGTTCTTATGAGGAGATAAAAAAGCTTGTTGAAGATAGAGTAGGGTGGAGAGCTGCATCAAACCAGTCTCCGGACTGATGACAACAACAACAACAACAGGTCTGAGAGTCTAGCAAAAAGCCAAAATCATCTCTCTTTATATTCAAGTAGCTGCAAAACCCGTTATTTCCCGGGTATATATGCATTTATCCAGTCTTATATTAGATACAAAAAGAAAAAAAATATTCAGAAAAGAAATTATAAAAAAAACAGCAAAAAAGTGAAATTTGGATAATGCCCAAAATTAAAAGTGCAGTACGCAAGAAAGAAATAGTAATAACACGCAAATGATGTAGAACGGTAATTCAATTCAAACATTTACATGAACAATGTTTAGTCCATCTGGTTTTTCTCTTTCTGTCCATCGAATTCTTCCATACTACCTGTCTATTTAAGTTTCTTTTTCAGCTCAATACTTATGACATCTAATATCCATGATTATATGTTCAACAATAATATAATTTTTTTTATCTGTAGAATGTAATATTAGGAAACTGTCGGCGATGAATAAATAGTGGATGAGTTAAATCTCGTAAAACAGTCGTCGCGCGATGGGAAAGTTATTGTTATTGATTGTTTATGAAGTTATATATCTTGATCTATGTGTCATGGGTTGTTATTAGCCACATGGCGATTGTTGTCTGATAGTAAGCAATATGAGTATCACGTTTGGTTCTAATCGGTCCAGTAGTTTAGGAGGTGATGTGGAACATAAATACACACATGTACACATACGGCCTATTTTATAAGATGCATAGATATACGACGTACACGCAAACGACATCGGTGACCCGCATGTGAGACCGTGTCAGTAGAACTGCAGCTCCGCTATTAGGCTAGCGGTGCAGTATTGGGCAGTAGTC
Organism: Locusta migratoria; assembly: GCA_026315105.1. NCBI lineage: Eukaryota > Metazoa > Arthropoda > Insecta > Orthoptera > Acrididae > Locusta > Locusta migratoria. The sequence goes on from CM048752.1 coordinate 120,652,633, forward strand.
TTGGTTAGTTCGCGAACGAACTATTTCGGAAGAGCGCCCCACAGGCGATCTACGTGAACTAGTTCGCAGATGCCTCGCCTCTTAGTTCATCCGCTCCTTTTCCGAAGACTGACGGGGAACAGCGAGAGGACGCGAGAGCGCGCAGAATCGCGTGATTCCCTTCTGCCAGGTACCTCCACTTCCAGTTGAGATGCAGCTCAGCTGTAGTTTCATAGATATTGCCCAAAAATACGGGTAATAGCATACGCTGATCAGTATATAGCAACACTGATCAGTATATAAAAAATCAGTCATAAAAAAAGAAAAGAGCCATTTTAGTAGCGGTAGCAAAAGCCTAAAAGAGCGGACGAACTAAAAAGAGCGACCTACCTCGTAGCCAAGCTGCGAACTAAAAGGAGAGCTACCGGTCGCGAACTAAAATATGCGCGATCGGTCGCGAACTAAAATATGTGCAATCGGTCGCGAACTAAAACATGCGTTACCAAAACGTTCAAATGTTTGTAAATCTATCGGACCAAAATGCGCGGTCATCAGTCCGTAGCTTACAAACTACTTAAACCTAGGTAAACTAACCTAAGGACAAACACACACACACCCATGCCCCAGGGAGGACTCGAACCTCCACGGCGAGCAACCGCGCGCTCCGCAGCGAGACGCTTTAGACCGCTCGGCTACTTCACCGCGGCCATGCGTTCAAACGTTTGTAGAATCTATGGGACTTAACTACGGGGTCATCAGTCCCTAAACTTACACACTACTTATGAACTAGCGAATACTAAGGACGGCACAAATATCCATGCCCGAGAGGGGATTCGAACCCCCGCCATGCATTACCAAATGTTCAATTGTTTGTAGAGTCTATGGGACTCAACCACTGGGTCACCAGTCCCTAAACTTACAAACTACTTATGAACTAACTAAGACTAAGGACGGCACAAATATCCATGCCCGAGGGGGGATTCGAACCCCCGACCGTAGTGGCCGTGCAGACCGGGAGTGGAACGCCTCAGTCCCCTCGGCCACAGCGGCCGGCCAAGGCGTTACCGGTCGCGAACTATTATACCAAAGGTATTTCGCTCCTTAGTTCGTTGTATTCTTTTCCGAAGATCGACGGGCAATAGCGAGAGGGCGCGCAGCAGAATTAAAAATCACGTGTTTGCCTTCTGCTGATGAGAGACATTTCGAGGTGAGCGTCTGACTGCTAGATTACATAGTCCAGTGCTGCAATACTTGTTTCAAAGAATTCTGCACTCTGCAATATCTGACTAATAAATTCCATAATGCCAAGATATAGAGATAAGTCTAAACTTAAACGCGAGAAATTATCCACAAACTGTTTCTTCTGGTCTGCGTGGTATCGTTATCGGCTCAAGCAGTAAGCGCATGAAGCAGCTAGGTGGGGGAACTTCTCCCTCCACCTGCATGCGCAGACCCAGCACCCCCTATAGAAGGAAGCCTGTGCATGACGTCACAGCATGGCGGCGGTGAGAGGCTTACAGTCCTCTGAAACATTGTAAACAATAGCAGTGCACGCTGTTTATAGTGCATTCTTTCGTTCAGGACTGTATTTATTACGTAAATTGCTATTGTGTACGGTGTGATCACTATGCTGGACCATTTGTGTGTGTGAGAACAACGTGTGATCTCTTTTTTACTGACAAAATGCCGTTTCGCTGTTCTGTACCGAAATGTAGAGGAAATTACGACTGTGGCCCAAAACTTACCGTCTTTAAACGTCCGGAGAAGGAGAAACGAATAATTTGGCTCCTTCTTCGAGTTAATTAATAAGTTTTCGTTTTTGTTTAACCTTATAAAAGAGTTTTAAGTCACGACTGTTTACCGTTGGATATTGCGATTCATTTTACTTACGCAACCACCCCCATTAGCTTATTCTTCTGCGGACGTTTAAAGACGGTAACTTTTGGGCCACAGTCGTAATTTCCTCTACATTTCGGCACAGAACAGCGAAACGGCGTTTTGTCAGTAAAAAAGAGATCACACGTTGTTCTCACACACAGAAATCGTCCAGAGTAGTGACACACCGTACACAACAGCAATTTACGTAATAAATGCACTCCTGAACGAAAGAATGCAGTATAAACAGCGTGCACTGCTAATGTTTACAATCTTTCAGAGGACTGTAAGCCTCTCACTGCCGCCATGTTGTGACGTCGTGCGCAGGCCTCCTTCTATAGGGGTGCTGGCAGACCACGCCACTGAGCCGTCACTGGGAGCGGACGAACTAAAAGAACGAACTAGTTCGCGAGGAAGCCGCGAACTGAAGTGAGAGCTCCCGTTCGCGAACTATTATGCGCAAGTCTGTTTATTGGACAGTGCTGGGTGTCGTGGTGAGCAGCAGGCATCAGCGAGTGTAGCGCAGCCGCCGCGCTACCAGCAGGTAAACAAAGCCGCCATTGTGGCAGCCATCGCTCGCCTAATGAGCTTCCTGCACGGCCCTCTCACAAAGGCACGCCACGCAATTCACACCGCCGCATCTCCACTCCGATACTTCTCCGCAATCTGCAAGAGGTCGCTACTACACGCGCTGAAAGCTCAGCTACGTATTTAACAAAAAGTAGCGAAGCCGACATCGCTTGGCAGTGGCTCATTAATTGGATATATACACGTCATCTTTGTCTAGCCCTCTCATTCTATTTCTCCATCCTCCCTCCCTTTCCGGATAAGGTAACCCTTACATCACGACTGAGTGTGAACCTCACTTTGAGAGATTTTGTTCAGTTGAACCTGCATCTAGTGTACAGGAAGTAATTATGATGTTATGATGTCGACTGGAATACACTCTTCCAAATTCTTAAGGTATCAGGGGTGAAATATAGGGAGTGAAGAGTTATATTCAACCTATACAAAAACCAGACAGTGCTTATTAGAGTTGAAGGGCAAGAAAGGGACGCAGAGGTTGGGAAGGGAGTATGACAGGATTGTAGCCTTTCCCCAATGCTGTTCAATCTGTACATTGAGCAGGCAGTGAAGCAATGAAACGAGAAATTTGTGAGAGGGAATTAAAGTGCAGGGAGAAGAAATAAAATCATTGCGGTTTGCCGATGAGATAGTAATTCTGTCAGAGACTGCAAAAGATCTAGAAGAACAATTGAATGGGATGGACAGTGTCTTGAAAGGAAGATATAAGATGAACATTAACAAGACTAAAACGAAGATAATGGAATGAAATGTCAGAAAATCAGGCGATGCTGAAGGAATTAGATTAGGTAATGAGACAATAAAAGTAGTAGACGAATTTTGTTATTTGGGTAATAAGACAACTTCTGATGGCCGAAGTAAAGAAGATATAAAATGCGGAAAGGCTGTGGGAAGAAAACCGTTTTTAAAGAAGCGAAACTTGTTAACATCCAATATTAATTTAAATGTTAGGAAGTCCTTTCTGAAAGCATTTGTCTGGAGTGTAGCATTGTATGGGAGTGAAACGTGGACGATAAGGAGTTCAGACAAAAAGATGATAGAAGCTTTTGAAATGTGGTGCTACAGACGAATGATGAAAATTAGATGGGTAGATCACGTAACTAATGAGGTGCTTAACCGAATCGGGGAGAAAAGGAGTTTCTGGCACATCCTGACTAAGAGAAGGGATAGATTGATTGGACACATTCTGAGACGTCAAGGAATTGTCAACTTAGCATTAGAAGGAAACGTGTGGGTTAAAAATCGTAGAGGGAGACCGAGGGACGAATACAGTAAGCAGATTCAAAAGGATGTAGGTTGCCGAACGTATTCTCAGAAGAAGAGACTTGTACAGGACAGGGTAGCGTGGAGAATTGCATCAAACCAGTCTGCGGACTGAAGACCAAGAATTGTTTCTGACTGAAGACTACAATAACAACAACGTCATTTGATTGTAATATGTAATGTATGTATGTAATGTAACTATAACCACTTCATGTCATTGATTCATTATCTGTGTACTGTATTTGTCTATGTTTATTTTATTTCATTTATTTTATGCACTTTGTATGTTTTCTTTATTTACTGTAATTACATCATTATCATCATTAGAGACTAATTATGCCTTTCAGCGTTCAGTCTGGAGCTTAGTACCTCTAATAAAATTCCTCCATGATCCCCTATTCAGTGCTAACATTGATGCCTCGTCTGATGTTATGCCTTTTACTTCAAAATCATTCTCCACCGAATCTAAGTACTTTCTTCTTGGTCTACCTCGACTCCTCTTACCCTCCGCTGCCGAGCTCATGAGTCTCTTAGGTAACCTTGCTTCTCCCATGCGTGTAACATGACCCCACCATCTCAGTCTGTTCGCTCTAACTGCTTCATCTATGGTGTTCATTCCCAGTTTTTCTTTGATTTCCTCATTATGGACACCCTCCTGCCATTGTTCCCATCTATTAGTACCTGCAATCATTCTTGCTACTTTCATATCTGTAACCTCTACCTTATGAATAAGGTAACCTGTATCCACCCAACTTTCACTCCCATACAACAAAGTTGGTCGAAAGATAGAGCGGTGCAATGCTAACTTAGTCTTGGTACTGACTTCCTTCATGCAGAAGAGAGTAGAACTTAGCTGAGCAGTCACTGCATTAGCTTTTCTGCACCTCGACTCCAGTTCTTTCGCTATGTTGCCACATGCAAAAAGTCTGCAAAATATGTCGCGAACAGAGATAGTAGAAAAGACGTAATAAATCAAACCGTCACGTCTGATGAGGCGCTTTTTTATGATCTTAATTGTTTATGACTCCATATCTCATGAAGTGCGTGTCGTACTATGATAAAATTGTTAACGTACGTCCAGTGGTATGTGTGTACACTGTCTGTGAGATTTCTCACGAATACAATTAATAGTGTAAGAGTAATAAATTGTATCGTCATACCAAAAGCTATAATTTTACTGCATGAACGGTGAAAAAGTAGTAAGCGACAAACTTCTTTCCTTTAATCATTTTGCTGGGGTTGTTCAAAGTCAAATGTTTGTATAGCTTATGGGATCATACGGGGTCATCAGTCCCTAAACTTACAAACTACTTACGAACTAACTAAGACTATGGACGGCACAAATATCCATGCCCGAGGGGGGATTCGAACCCCCGACCGTAGTGGCCGTGCAGACCGTGACTGGAGCGCCTCAGTCCCCTCGACCACCGCGGCCGGCTTGCTGGGGTTGTCAGCGAGGAAAAGTTTCGTAAAGGTTTGAAATTATGTTTAAAGTTAGTTACAAGTCGCTAAGTGCTCTCCCTCTCAAATAGTGGACTGATAAAGACACACTATCACGTGCCGCAAGACGGGGAAGTTTTCATTGTTTATGACGTCATACCTCCTGAACTATCGGCCCTATCGCAAAATCCTTTCTTAGCTGACGTCTTCTACCTATAAACTACATACCTGCCAAATTTCAGCTTCGTACGTGAAGTGGTTTTCGAGATTTCATGTTTAGTCAGTGAGTGAGTGTCTTTTCGCATATATATATATATATATATATATATATATATATATATATATATATATATAACCCAGAGGATCAGCAGCATTTGCAACTAAGTGATGTGGCCTGTAAGTTCAACACCAATCTGAGTATTTTTGTACGCCGTTTTTAACAGAAAAATTTCGAAGAATGTTAGACGGTTCAGAGAGTAACTTTCTACATTAAGATTACGTTAATTTCAATTCATTTACCATTCAGGGAAGAAACTATTGGATGGAGCAAGTAAATACAATCCCACACTAGAGCATTATACTTACGACAGGCAATAAATACTATACGCAATGAAGTTTGTAGTTTGTCGTAGGTTTAATGAAGTTGTAGTCAATATTATGGTTGTCTTCTTTCTGAATCAGATTACGGTATTCTGCATTAGAATATAAGGAAATTGCCATTACCGAACGCTCTTATTGCTATTTTATCTCGAAGTTCCAGCTTTTATGATGAAAAGTGCGTTAAATATATTTAGTCTCACGTCATTCACTTCGCACATAAATTTTGTTTCAAGATTTGAAGGACAAATACGAGTGATTCGTGTCGGAAACCAATTCTCTCTTCTCATTGCATTTCTCCGTCAGCAGCTTGTGTACAACGGAAACCTGTGATAAAATAATAAATGAAGTTCAACTGAAATGCGCAAAGTAGATGAGATGTGACATTTTAAACAGTACTGTTTTCAATAAAGAAATATTCGCGGTGTTTTTGCTTCTGCTGGTACAGTAACACGTTACACAAACATTAGCCGTGATTTCTACAGGAACTGCTTATCTCACAGGTTTGCACACATACTATCGCGATTTCAGGAAGCCACTGCTTGACTTGCGATAATGTGACGACTAGTAGTTCAGCGTGGCGCCGCAGGGAGCGCTGAAGATCGTCCACCGCCCCTCTATGTATATTCCCTCTCTCCGGTCACACCACACGGCTAACCGAGCGGGTATTCTACATCAACGAACATACTCCACACCCTACCCAGTGACTATGTATATCTTGCATAATGTGCAAAGTGCATTTTCACTCTGTGGGATTTTTCCAAGTCTTCTCAAGTACTCAGAACGTTGCTTATTTTTTTTTTTTTTTTTTTTTTTTTTTTCCAGATGGCCTGATTAGTGAGAAGTGAGTAACATTTTGTTACGTCTAGAACACGCTACATCGTGAGGGGAAAAAAAAAAAAAAACTTTCTTACCTGTATCCGAGGTAAGTCTAACTTAAAATCAGTTTTTCTGTAATCGCAGGTATCCTTATTGCAAGGGATAATTTTCACTTTACTATATTAATAATGACAGCTCGTAGTAAGTATGAATCGCATATTCCCATTACAAGTTTCCTACTTTTTATTTTTTATTTTATTTATTTATTTATTTTTTTGAAAGACTAGCTGAAAACCCGCCGTTGCCCGGGTATTTATTCATTTATTTATTGCTGTCATTTTCAGGTATATATTCATTTGTATAAGGCCTGTATGTCTGTAAAATCTCTTTGAAATACAATCAGTAGTAAAGAAGTAATAGATTAAAACTTGGTGCATGATGGGGCGGTTTTCCATGAACGTTACTGTTTATGTGCTCATATCTCATAAACTACGTGTCGTAATGTGATACAATATAGAAGGTACATTAAAGTACATCTGTGTATATTGTCTGCAAAATTTCCTGTGACTACAATTTGTAGTCTACAAATTATAAATTATAATGTCATACCGAATGCCGTAGTTTTACTCCATAAACAGCGGAAAAGTAGTAAGCGAGAAACTTTTTTCCTTGCATCATTTTGCTATGGGTGTCAGCGAGAAAAAGTTTAATAAAGGTTTGAAATAGTATTTAAACTTTGTTGCAAGTCGCTAAGTAATCTCATTCTCATATTGCGTATTTCGAAAGTCTCGCCGCATTATGTGGCATTTTTTGCGATTTCTATTGGTTATGACGTAATATCTTTTGAACCATGTGTCGTATGTGACTCTTAACCATGCAGCAGTTGTTACCTCACGGTAAGGAATGTGTGTACCAAATTTGGTTGAAATCGGTCCAATGGTTTAGGAGAAAATGAGCAACAGTGTCGCAAAATGCAGCGTCATTGTTTATGACGTCACATCTCATGAACTATATATCGTATGTGATTCTTACACCTAAGGCGACCGTTCTCATGGATTGAAGCTTAGGTGTACAAAATTTCATAAAGATTGGAACAAAACTGTAGATTTGTATGCAACACGTACCAACATATGGACACTCTGCTTTATAAATTAGAAGATTCCCTTCCGATGGAGAATTCGACCCATGAGATTACGTGTCAAAGACACAATCACTACGTTTACATGCAACACATCTTCCGGAAGACGAAAACCGATTTTCGTAAACCGTTTTTCGCTGTCGTGTTTACATGGCATAGCCTGAATCGGATTTCGTAGCTCACTTAAAATGGCGGCTGGAAAACAGCTGATTCAGTTCCTTATTTAGTCTGCACAAACGCTATTTTCCTTTATTTAAATACACAGATTTATGTTCACTCTAATGTTTATACTTTTATTTCACATTTGAAAATATCACTCTTTCCATATGTGCCGAAAATTCTTAACAAGAAAACACAATCTGACAAGCCAAGAACGCTTCAAAAACGGTTGCGTTTACATGGGCACGAAAATCGATTGTGGAACTGGAAAACCGCTTTAGAGAAGCGGATTTCCAGAATCGATTTTCGAGTGTTTACATGACCAACCAAAAGCGGAATTGGGAAATCGGTTTACGAAATCCGGTTTTGGGAGCCCATGTAAACGGGGTGAATGACTCAGTGTTAACTGTTACTTAACACTCGGAAAGCTTAATGCAGTGTTAGAAATATGGTGGTTATTAAAAAACTTACAAGTTACCAGAAGTGTCTGTGGAGTCAGACGTCATGCGTCTTGTAGACTATATTTCAAGACAGTAAAAATACCAACACTTTATGTCAAATTGTCTGATAGCCTACACACGAAAGTAAAGCTACACAATCACAAATTGCGACGCTATGCCGATCACATTAAACACGCAAAAAGCCGCACATTGGCGTCACAGTTGCTAGACTTAAAGAGATACAAGATAGTTGGGAATACATGGGATAAGACTATTTAACATGTTGCTGGAAGAAGCACACAGTGTGTCGTTGAGTATGTTTAAAAACACCATGTCTTAATAGCTAAAGGAAAAAGTATTTTATACTCTAGAAGAATCCTCACCATGTGTAGTGGGACGGATTATCGTCTCCGCTACATATCTCATATCAGCTCAGTTTGTGCAGGATAACTTACTTACATTTGTGTTCTTAAATGATTTTTATGTAAATGTTTAATGTTATATGATTCTTAAAGAAGTTTTTTGTATGTTTCTTCTTACGTTTCATGTGCTGTGAGGCGAGTCAACCTACGAGGGCAACATCTTCGACGTCGATTCCAAGGAGTAAACATCCGGCCACATCAAGTCGTGGGTCGACGGCCACGAGGCAAGAAGATGTTCATCTCTGCGGTTGTCGTCGCCAGATTTGACATTATTATAGAAGATTCATGTTAAAACAATAAATTTTTAAAGTCAGTTCCCTTTTGTCTGTCAATGACTACATATGTAATGTCATGGAAAGCAATAAATGTTTTCGTGTTTAAACTTGACGAGTCAGAGTACATCATTTATGAAGAATTATTTTACGATGAATAATATATTAATGAAATGAGCAGATGATTTAATTTAAATATTCTTCAATCTGAAGGAAGATTTTTATGAGTTTTCATTGGTGGGAAAGTAACGCCACAGTCTAACATATACAGTCGCGACACTCACTGCTGTGAAAATTGTTACCAACTGACAGTTCAACGACACTAGCGCTCCTAGCGGTAGGCAAGCTGCCGAAAGAGTGATGTTTGTTTGTAATTATTTGTGTGGGTAATTAACGAAATAGTTAATATATTTTTTGTGTTACAAGCATTAGTAATATATCAAGAGGCATACATAATACGGAAAGTAATGTAAAAACAGTCGAACTTACTGATTCAGTGGTATAACGAAGAACTTCGTCATGAACCAATACTTACGAATATGTGTATATTTGCAGCTTATTCCGCTGAAAGTAAGTAGAATATAAACATAATAGAAACATAAATTTTTATTTTGGTGTGTTCTTACTATGACAAAGAGTTTTTTGACACGGGTCGTTGTGGTATGGGGTCTAATGATTCGCATATTTTTAGGCTTCACTCGTCTTTATTATAAGCGCATATTCTTTTGAGTGTGATTACTTTTGCTTAAGAAGGCAATGTCTTGAAGATTCTTGCTGTTTGTGGTTCAGCTGTAGCAACAATTGTGGAATTGGGTTCTTCTTTGTTGAATACAGTTTGATTGCTTTTTCAGTTTTATTGTCACGTTTCTAATGTTTTCCTTCAGCGACAGTTGTGGTGGCTGATTTGGTATGTTAAATACCGTAGTTATTGTATTCTACGTTCGTTTCCTACGTTCCACCCTCACCGATTTCACTCGAACTGGAGTGGAGAAACGTTAACGTTCTTCAGAAGAAAAAACACGTCTTTCTGCCAAAGGGCGGGTATTCGGTGTTTCCTAGCCATTTTTCTATTTTTAATAGTAAATTAAATTATTCAGTACAACCCTGTGGGTTACAAGATAACAGTTAATAAACTGTGCCGCAATGTACCGTATCCAACCTTGTCAGGGATCTTAGGAAACCTAAGAAAGACAAATGTGGAGCTATTTTTAAGTTATTACCTATTTTATGATACTACGTACGTTTCCTAATGTATAAAATGTGTTAAAATCGATATAAACGATACTATTCGCTCTCATCCACTATCGTATCCATAAAAGTAGCTTGCCCTCCTCTTGGAGCGCTGCTGTCGCAGCGTATAACAAAAATCCGCGGAAGTGTCGTGACTGTATATGTTAGACTGTGGTAACGCCAAGAAGACTTCGATAAATGTTTTTTTTTTTTTTTTTTTTTTTTTAGAACTTCGGTTAATCGATCATACACATTGATCGATAATCATTGAAGAAATATATATTTTTTTTTATCTGTGGCTATAGCAACGACCACAAACTGAAGAATTTCATTTGACAGTCTTGTCTATGAGAGAACTTAGAAATATTTTTAACAAGAGTGACTGTAAAAGACTTCTTCCCTCGGCACAAGAATCCGATTTTGAAATATTGCAACGTATAAAGATTTTACATGAACATATATTTTTTTTTTTTTAATTTTATATAAATTTTTATGGGCGACTGGACACCTCAAGGATTACGAAGTCTGACACGGCGACATTCAACCCTAACCATACAAGGCGAGTGCTTTTCAAGATGAGGTTTTAGCACGCGTTCCGCCGTGCGAAGAGGTTGTTCCGCCGCACATGCCCTAAAGATGACCTAAAGCACTGACATGGTTCGAGTAGGATGAAGGTCACTTATAACATGATGTAAAATTTTTGTCCTGACAAGGAACATTGGTCTAAACTCTTTCGAGTCGTTTATAGGTCGCGATTCCACCCGTCGGATTTGAGGTGCGTGTGTTTTTTTACTAGGCGTGAGTACTTAGATTAGATTAGGTTAGCTTAGATTAATACTTGTTCCATAGATCATGAATACGACACTTCGTAACGATGTGGAACGTGTCAGTTAAATGAAATGTGTCTATACTTAATATTACATGACGCTCAATATTTGAATATTTTATTTTATTTTTCTCTAAAGTACTAACTTTTATCTAGAAATTCATCTAATGTGTAGAAGGAATTGCCATTCAGAAATTCTGTTAGTTTATTTTTAAATGCTAGTTGGCTATCTGTCAGAATTTTGATACTTCTTGGTAAGTGACCAAAGTCTTATTATGTGGTGGCCGACTTAAAGACGACAGTTTGTTTGCCGGTCGCGGTGGCCGAGGGGACTGAGGCGCTTCAGTCACGGTCTGCACGGCCACTACGGTCGGGGGTTCGAATCCCCCTCGGGCATGGATATTTGTGCCGTCCTAGTTCGTAAGTAGTTCATTAGTAGTTTGTAAGTTTAGGGACTGATGACCCCGTAGTTAAGTTCCATAAGATTTACAAACATTTGAACATTTTTTTTTGACAGTTTGTTTACAAGGAGAACAGTATAGATTAATATTTTGTGTGTAAAAAGTGATCTATAGCTTCCCTCTGATGGTTAGCTATAGGTTAACAGATTTCTTTTTCTTTTTTTATTATTATTATTTTTTTTTTTTTTTTTTTTTTTTTTTTTTTAATGTGAGTGCTGAAGGTGCGGATTTTTGGACTAGACCTGTGATCGATGGTACACTCCGTTATTGTACTTCACGAGGATAACTACACATTATTCATTATCTACAATATAGAAGTATTAAGATATCCCGTATACCAGGCTTCCCACATGTCGATGACGTCATCGGTTCAAGTAGAGCACTGTATAGTACAAGCAGAACAATCCGCCATTTTGAATCCCACATTGAAGGTGCGCATTTAAAGGCTACGGCACACTTACGCTTTTTAATATGCTCTTAAGGCCATTAAAAATACTTTCCAAGCGCAGAAATATTACAGCATAATAAATTAATTGGCTTGCATTTGACTGTAAGTGGCAAGCAACTTAAAGTTAGTGATTGGAGGGATATTTAGAGATATGATACATTCACTTACATTCCATATTAAAGTATATGTTGCCGTTCTAAATATGTACCAAATATAGTTATAATACGTTAAAATTGTCGTATTTTCTAGTTTAGAAGTAGTACATCCACATACATTTACGGTAACTAAGAGTTGCATACGAAAACAGTTACGGAATAATTTTAAATATTGCGTTACTGTACTTTCCGTATTGCTCCCTTCTGATGTCTCGCATATTTTAGACACACCGTAATTGAGAAGATTTTACGTCTTTCCTGTTCGCATTCTTTGCGAAGTTGAATTTATTATATTTCTTTTTCAGACATCCTGTTCAAAGCTTGGCTTAGGCCTACATATTCCAGTGTTGAGAGTCATATTTAATTTAAACAATAAACTAATGTGAAATAATATAATTTAAAAACCAATAACTGGGTAAAGCCAGCTGCACTCATGCATCACTTAAAAATATAATTAATAGACCTTAGAATAAATACCTATTTGGTCTAAATAATGTCAAGAAAAGCAACTTTAAACACACTGTGTGTCGTGATATATTAACAATCTATCAAAATTAAAATAAACCACTGCTGACATGTATAGGCCTACATTTTCTTTACTACCTCTCTGTCAGCATAACTATTTTAATACAAATAAAAGGTTTAATTCTTAACGTTACACAGATGGTTACTCGATTTTGGCATCCATACTTGGCAACTGGAATTTATAAGCCACCTTTTACACCGATCTCTGTTTCAAGAAAACCGATAAAACTTCTAGCGACCACGTCTGATATTATTTGAGCAGTTTCGAGACACACAACCAACCATTTCACTCTGTGAAACAATAAAATCACAAACTGTTGGCCGATTCACTTCGCTGCACCAGGCAAAGCATACAACTGTGTCGTCGGATTGGGATTCAAAATGGCGGATTGTTCAGCTCGGTATATCTAGTGCTTTAGGTTCAAGCAGACGAGTGGAATCGCTTCGTAAAATATTGCATCTTTCAAAATATGAATGCCATTTATGCAACTGCATATTTAAGCATATGATACTTACTTAATTGTACATTTAAGTGTGTGGGTATACAAATAACGACATCGATTCCATTTTTGAATGCTTAAAGATGGATAATAAATAAATAAACATCAGAAAGGGGGACCGAGGACTTGCCAAGGCTGGCGGAAGCGTGACCGCAGAGACATCTGTTGGCTCGTTCGGTAGTTGCTGGGAGGGATTAAGCGGCAGCCATAGTTCCTGAGGCAGCGCGCCGTCCTGCCATCTGTCGGCCGTTGTAAGTAACACTGGAGCACACGTGGGGAGATTGTTGTGTCTCAGTTTTCGCAGTTTTACAGGGGAATGTTAGAAACCAGTACTGCCTGCTGTCGCAAATCAGTTCCCTATATTTCTGGCGTCCTGAACATCCCTGTAAGACCGCGTGTCTTTCGCCTGTTGGTAAAGAAATTACTTTATTCTCTACAAAGTCCGTGCCAAAGTGTTCTATATTATCTACCCAAACGAAGATCCGTTAAAGTGCATCCCACTGTAATTTACTAAGAATTTTTGAAAGGCTTGGATACTGATTCCGCGCCATTTACGCAATATCAAACATAATCTGACTACTAGAGTTGGGAAACACGATTGTTTTTTAGGAATCGATTCTTGCGATTCAATCGCACATTGTGAATCGATTCCTACAATTCGTTCACGATTCTTTCGCGATTCTTTAGTCTACATTGGCGCGATTCTTACTTCTACATCTTGCTCATAGATGGCAATACATGTCTGTCATGGATGTTGGAATCTTAAACTTTTGCATCTGCTCCTACGATTCGTTCACGATTCTTTCTGGTCTGAGACGGCACGATTCTTACAAAATGCCGAAAAGGTGACAATATGGGTATCGGATTTTTTAATATTTATGGTGCATAAAGTTCAGACTTAAAATAATAATGAGGCAAAGCCATTCGATTCAACTCTCAAGAATTCTCGAGAAAATAGTCTGAAGTTTTGCGAGCGGTTATAAATACATATTACGCTGCCAACTATTTCTGCTGTCATCATAGCTCATTTAGTAGCGTTGTAGGTTTAGTGAACAAAGGTCACTTATTTCGAATCCTGCTGTAACCTTTTTTTTTTTTTTTTTTTTTTTTCGTTCTCTTTGAATACTTGAGCCATTTAATTATAAATGTAATTAAAGCTCTGGTAATTAACACACATATAATCATTATAAAATAATTATTATGTAAAATCAGTTATTTTAATGAAACACGTCTATATAAATAAACATTAAAAATAAAACTCCGTCTCTAAACATTAAACTTCTTTCGAGATACAAGAAATTCGCGTTTATTAAAATGTTTCTTTTTTGTAAAATCGGTTTATTTCAGGAAAGCTGATAACGAAAAAACCAAAATGGTAAAAAAGATTTTTGAGATGGCTTTAAAAACTTTAAAATCGCGTTTTTATATAAAAAGAATATTTTTGTAAAACTGAGTTTTTACAAAAGCTAGAACTACGTAGATGAACTCGAAAAGCTTAACCTCTCTAAACACAAAATATAATCCAAATCGTTACAGCCATTTCCGGAATGCGCAAAATATAAATGTGTAAAGATTGCTCGTTTCAATACATGATATGTAAGCTGTATAAAAGACGTATATTCGTATGTATTGGCAGCTGTGTATTTCGCTGCGTTTTGTTTCTGTCATCTGTAATTCGCGAATAGGCTAATAATCAACGGATCACGATCTTAGTTCTGTGCTTCCTTTGTTCACACGCTTTCTGGCTTTCGTAATCATTCGGCACGATTCGCCACTTGCTTTCGAATCCTGAATCGTTGGATCTTGGAATCGTCACGAGACAGACGATTCCTTTGAACGACGATTCGTCCGGATCACGATTCGATTCTTACGATTCTTTATTTGTATTCGTTCAAATGAACGACTCATTGACGAATCGCCACAACTCTAAAAAAAATGTTCAAATGTTTGTTAAGCTTATGGGACTTAACTACGGGGTCATCAGTCCCTAAACTTACAAACTACTTACGAACTAGCTAACGCTAAGGACGGCACAAATATCCATGCCCGAGGGGGGATTCGAACCCCCGACCGTAGTGGCCGTGCAGACCGTGACTGCCGCGCCTTAGTCACCGCGGCCGGCAAGTGGACTCTTATGAACGACAGTAGTGTTGCTTTAGTTCAGTTTTTACACGTGGAGTCTGATGTTAACTAAACTGTGAAGGCCGTCACATGACGTGTCAGATGTCGAGTGACAGACTTGCAGTCCACACCGCCACCGACGTCTGTGTAAAGCCCTGTATAGGGAGAGCACGGCCATCCTTTTCCGCGCCGCTTGCCGCCGTCTGCAGCTCTTGATTGGCTGAAAGCGAGTCACGTGGTTCCTTCCGCCATCTTGGTCCTATACGTTGCTTCACTCCCATTAGAAGTCTTGTGAATTTCGTATGTTTGGTTTTGAATAATGCCACAGAGTTGTACTTTTGGGTGTTCTTAACAAGCGAAGAAGGGAGGTAAACATTACAGTACTTCCATTAGATATCAGAGCCTTGGTTGCACAGTGGTAGAGTGCCAGACTACAAATCCAAAGGTCGCGGGTTCGATCCCCGCCAGGTCCTAGGATTTTTATCTGTCACTTTCCACTTCTTTCACCTCTGGCAGTATTGCTCATGTGAAAAATACCGAGTAGCACCGTGGTTCGGAACCCACGTTAAACTGTAGGTCCCCCTATAACCGGCTGGGTAAGTCAGTTCCAAGGTCGGAGGAAGGCAACGGCATACCACCTCCAAACAGGACCGTGCCTAGTAAAGCACTGTGCTGTTCAAACCAATCTTAGGATTGTTGACTTTTTTTTATCAGAAATGCAGGAAGATGAACAGTCTGACTGATGAAAGTCGTCAGAAAAACTAGGAGCCCAGAAGCGACCTTCGGTTCTTCTGCTAATTCATAATATAAATTAATAGATTAAATATTCACTGGCGAATGGATCACGCAGCAGATGTCTATATAATTTTAACTTGAATAAATTTGTGAAGAAAATTCCTGCATAATGTCGTGAGGTTAAATTATTCACGCGTAGTTGGTTTTACCTGTGGGTAGTTCCCGAAAACATTCAAATTTTGAACATATTGATGAGTGAACTATATTCTACTTTAGATATGAAATTAATACATGGTTCCTCAATCAAGCTTTTCTCATTCTTTTTCATGTGTATCATTACGGGAAACGTAGAACTGAAACAAAACAAATATTAGACATTGAAATGTAATTGACGTTTAAAGGCACCTCTAATTTCTCTTTTTGGTTTCCTTCATTTACGCTGTGCTCCGATGATGACGTGTCGCGGTCTATTTGGATAGTTGGTTGCGATACAGGTCAGTTTGAATTTATTGGTGAACTCTTTATATCTGGAGCCACAAACCAAGCAGTTTTCTTAAAATCGGACGAAAAGTATTCCGTAGAGCCGCCAGGTCCGCATGGACAGAACTTCGCGAAGTTCCCGCATCTGTCCGTCGTACATAACACCCTGTATCTCGAGAATGAAAAGAGTTATCATTCTGCTCTCAACCTCAAATAAAATTTCGATATGTTACCTACATTTCGTTCGCAGCATTGTATCTGCTAAAATGAACCATACGCAAAGTCTACGCAATGCGATTTTTCCCCTGCAGAATCTTCAAAATTTTGCGCAGTAGTTTACTTAATTTGATGTAGCGCGGAAATTATAAGTAATAACGAATACATATTTCTTCGGTTTTTTGGCCTTGTCTTCCGCAGTTGCAGTTATACAATTTTGTATAGGATGTGGGACCGTCTTTTGCAACTGTAAATTAGTCTACTTTAGACCAGACGCGTTTCGCTTTATTTTAAAGCATCTTCAGTGGTCAGCTGTACACTAAATGGTTTGTATTACATTATTTGTTTTAGTTATTACGAAATTCGATCTGTAACAGTTCTCATGTAATTGGATTGTTTTCATTCTGAATAAATTGGACTATTAATATTACTCACGATTTTTTTATGTTTTAATCTTCATGTGTGGTTTGTAGCACCTTGTCACTTGCTGTCACTGCTTATATTTACACTATTTAAACTTTTCACAGTAACATTTCTACGCAAGTTTTTGAAACATAACCATTTTCTGTGGCCTGGCAGGCTCTGTATGTCGTTTGTTTTGTTTGTCTTTTGTCTGTGTGTGTGTTCTTTTCTTTCAAGTTCTTTGGTTCGTGCTGTGAGATGTGTTTTTGTTTCGTTTCTGTCAAAATAGGCGCCTGCTATCAACCTTGTGTGTGATGTTCTGACTGTATTGTGTGTTTATAAATAAGATTTTGGTTCAACTAGCGACTTTCTGTCTGTGTGTGTGTGTGTGTGTGTGTCACTGTAAAAAGTGTAAAATAGTGTAAATATAAGCAGTGACAGCAAGTGACAAGGTGCTACAAACCACACATGAAGATTAAAACATAAAAAATTCGTGAGTAATATTAATAGTCCAATTTATTCAGAATGAAAACAATCCAATTACATGAGAACTGTTACAGATCGAATTTCGTAATAACTAAAACAAATAATGTAATACAAACCATTTAGTGTACAGCTGACCACTGAAGATGCTTTAAAATAAAGCGAAACGCGTCTGGTCTCAAGTAGACTAATTTACAGTTGCAAAAGACGGTCCCACATCCTATACAAAAAAATAACGAATAGAAATTGAGATCATTATTGAGCTAGTATATCACACTATAACATGTGAAAAAAATAATTTTTTTATGGAATAGTTTTCTCAAAATCGGCTGATAAGTACTGTTAATCGCTGGGAACGTTACAGCGGTCGGTGCGTAAGCAGCAGCGGAATAGAATGGTATGTCTGCCGCTGGCAGGCTGGCCGTACTTTCCCTGTGCAGGGCTTTAGCGCCTGCCAGGCAGCATCAGGGGCGTCGTCTCTGCTCTGCCAGTCGGTTCAGTTGAAGCAGCTGACTTGCTGCGGAAGCGCGTGCACTAAACATGTCCCTCTGTTGGATGACGGCGACAGCGGTCAGGCCGGTATTACACTGTAAAAGATCTTTGACAAAGATTTTTGTCAAAGATTTTATCCAAGATCTTTGACGAAACTACTTCACAGGAGCACATTACACTAGCGTAAAATATTTTGTCATAGTTGCTCTGAAAAGACTCCAAAATAGTCAATCGTCTGTATTATAGTACGTAATATAATGTTGCTTGGGAGTGCATTCACTGCAAAGAATGACAAATTGAAACAATTTTAGGTAAAACCGTGAATAGCGAGAGGAAAATACGAAAAGTGCTCGCACAAATGTACTTCATGAGCTACACTTCTAGAACAGAATAACCTAAATTGTTTAAGAACGTGTGAGCAAACATTTTAATTCGCCCACATATTTATAAATACTTCATCAAAATCGACGTTTCAGGAAACCCTAAAGCTGTGTCAATGGGTAAATAAGTTAACGTGTGTCATGAAGATTTCATGCTAAACATAACCTTGTTAGACACTTCATCATAATTGCCTGATTTTCCGAAACATAAAATATCCGTCTAAATACATGGACTTGTGGTTAAATCACGAAAGAGCATCGTGCAAAGCAAGAAAAAATACGGAGCTAATTAGTGCAGTATCTCATTACGCAAATTATTAATGCCTTTTCCGCGAAGATCGTCCCATTTATATCCGCATACAAAATCTATTCCAACAGGCAGTAAAATACACGAATCGTACAGGGTAGGCCTAAGAATTCACGTATTATTGCAGACACAAGTGAAGCAAAATGTAAATCACTTTAGGAGGAATTACGAGGTTAGGTTAGAGTACATATAAAAACATTTATTTCACTTATGCATCTCCATATATCCTTTGATACATATAATTTCTTCCTTATCATTATCCACAGTGGGCCACTTTGAATACAACTGACAGCAGTAGCTTTTTCTTTATACGATTCTAACCGTATATTTTAGTAAATGTCAATAAATATTCCGCACACTTATCACTTTGAAACGATCACTGTGGCAGTAGCGACACAACAAATACACTTTTACGTTAATGTGTAGGTTAAAAGACGTCAAAGCAAGGAAAGACGCATGTATACAATGGCGAACTTTTATAAAAGCTAGGCTCTCTCGCTAACTTTTATCAAATATCTTTTATAAAAGAAATCTTTTATAAAAGATGACCCATTACACTGTCAAAGATTTGACCAAAGAGCTTTGATAAGAGATCTTTGTCAAAGATCTTTTACAGTGTAAAACCCGCCTCAGACCAGTGGAGAGGACCTCGTACTGTTGTACTGGTCACAAACCGAACGCGCTGGGTGCAGACGCGAACAGAGCGGCGAGTACCAGCATCTCATGCAGGCAGTCTTGCCATGTCTACTTCTTTACAAAGACATATTATCTCTCTCTTTTTTTATTTTTTATTTTTAGCATCTACTATTCTACTTTCGGCTAGTTACAAAAATGCAAAATCTTCTCCTTTTCTAATATCCGCGGAAATCTACTTTTTAATTAATTTTTTTATTGACGGTTATTCGCTGTCGAAAAGGAATGAAGTCAGTCATCTTCATTATTATGGTGAAGTACTTTTCATTTGGTCTCTCATGACAAATTCACTTCGTAGTACCTCTACGCGTTGAAGAATGAAACAGGATTTCCAGAAGAGTCGCAGGCATGTCGCTCTTGCTATGCGTAGATATCTTCCACCCCCTTATCGTTTCCAACCCTCTACCACCGTAGTGCACAATGGGAGACTGATACCTGCTACCACATACAAACACTATTCGTTTGCGATGTGTAGTTTTTGCTGCAGAATGAAATACGAGCATAAACACCTCCATATATATAATAATTACCAACAGCCGTAATTTTGCGTATTTTTATTTAGCAACCTGTTTCGGTCCTCATTAGCTCCTTAAAGACTCGGGGTGGTCCATCCAATTGTTATTTATACGTGGAGGGCGTGAATATAATATGATATACCAAACTGACGCACCATCTCGATTGCTTTAGGGCCTGCTGATGAAACAGGTTGTGAAATAAAGTAAGCAAAATTTACAACTGTTGGCAAATCATTTCCTAAAATTCATCGGTCATCCTTTGTCCTATTATTCCACATATTGTGTAATCACAGGGAAAAAAAATTATTTCTTCGAGATGATAGATAAGCTATAAATAAATAATATTCGGGCAAATGTCAGGGAATTTAAAATGTGTCAGGGAAATTGAAAAAATACTAGATCTTTTTTTTTCTACTCGTCATCCTTGAGATCTCTTTAGCATTGCCATTCGAAATTGTACTTTTTTCCTCCTCCTTTTTTTTTACGATTCGCGTCTACTTCTTTCCGTGGAACGAGGTTGGCAACACTGCATGGAGGACATTGAGCTTGATGGTGACAGATTCACAACATACTTTCGGCTTTCTAAGCCTGAGTACGAAGACTTTTTAACATTGACAAGCAACGATATTAGTAGAAAAGACACCAACTACAAGAGATCTATTTCCGGCAGAGAAAGATTGGCGCTATGTAGGTGGTTTATAATTTCGGTAAAATTTAATTCAAACTTCTCCAAATCTTCGTTCGTTATAATAATAATAATAATAAAAAGTTACATGCCGCGAGATTCGATCCGGCGACCTTCGGATTACGAACCCGAGCGCTTACCGCTACGCCACGCCTCTGTACAATATTACCAATCGTAGAGATCGTAGAGAGTATTACACCGCAACGGCTTTTTTAACTGTCGATTTTGTCGACAACGGCTGAGAAGTGCATCTTGGTGCTTTGCCAAATTACATCTCTGGCCATGAGCTTTCATTATGCGCAGTATGAATCGAATCTGGATTTCACAATTGGCGGCCTCCCTTTGTGAGAGAAGGGATAGGTTGGTGGTACACATTCTGAGTCATTAAGGGATTCAAAAGGATGTAGGTTGCCGAACGTGTTCTCAGATGAAGAGGCTTGCACAGGACAGGGTAGCGTGGAGAGCTGTATCAAACCAGTCTGCGGACTGAAGACCACAACAATGATAATGTAGAAACATTCTCTCTCTCTCTCTGTATCTCTATCTGTCTTTCTTCCTCGCCGACGTCATCGCCAAACAAACGACGGTCGACCGCCGGCTGCTGGCCAAAGAGCTCGGGAAGATATTGCACTCGGCCCGCTCCTTCTCCGTCGCTCTGGGGATTTCCGGCGCGATTTCACTTCCGCCCTAGTGGCCCCGCACACGATCGGAAATTCTCCCCCTCCTACCCCCCCCCCCCAACCCCCCAACAGACCGCAAAACCCAGTCATTTATTTCCTCGCCGGCTCGGTTTTTCTTTCTTCTACAGCCCTTCTCGGCTGTAAACGCCCTGCGAGGAAACCAATAAAGATTCGAGAGAAGTGTGCGCGTCTCTCTTTCGCGGCGATAATGTTTGCTGCTTTCCCTCTGCAGGAGACGAGAGAACGGCGGAAGTGGGGAGATGACAAGTCGTAACAGATTGTGGAGGCTAGAGGGCGAAAAAAAAAAAAAAAAAATAAAATAAAATAAAAGTCGAGAATCGTCAAGCGAAAAGGAGTTCCACCGGAATACGCGGTTCAGTTCGTGCCCCAGTTAATTTCTTCTCGCCTCCGTTTCAAGTTTACGCGGCTGTTCCGGGAATCGGCACGGCACTTAGGAAAGATATTCCACACCGGCCGTAAGCGGAGGCACTTCATTAAAGGAGTCCTAATGGCCAACGGGCCATTACGCAAGCTGCCATTTCCTTTTTGTCGCCCTGGCTGCCTTCGTAACCCCTTGCCCTCGACCGGCAAATAAATGTTGTCCCTGGAGTGGCAATGTAATGACGCGATAGAGGGAGACCAATCGGAAGTGAAGCAGCAGGAGTAAGCGCTGTCGTTGTTTAATGGCCTTACCAAACGAATCGGAAACTTCTCGATAAGTTTACTCAAAATTTTTATCCAAAGGTCTGATAAACGTTCGGCCGCTCATAGGCCAGATATTTCTCTAAATAACTAACTATGGAGGTAGAGAGAGCATGTTGTTAGGAAAAGTTTTGACTGCTTTACTTGGAATTTTTACGCAATGAAGAACTGTTGCGATAGACAAAACCAACACATTTATTGAAATACCCTATATGAGGGACATTAATATGTATTCAGAACATAAAGCGGGAGAGGTTATAGTAAAACTTTCCCGAACGACTTGAACAAATTATAATCTATATAAATAAAAGAAAGTCGTCTTAGTTACACTATTTATAACTAAAGAACGTCTGAACCGATTTGGCTCAAAAGTGGTTGGGAGGTAGCTTAGAAGCAGGAGACGGACATAGGAAGGTTTTTAAATACCTATTTATTTAATATTTTATGTATGACATATCTGTGTATATTAATAAAAATGAATTGCCGCATGTTTGAAAGCGCATCACTGTTCGTAATTCTCAGAACAAGGTTTGTATGGAAGAAATTTTTTGGAAAATCTACCGGATAATATTAGAATTTGAGAATAACCGAATGTACGCTTCCAGATCGGATCATTTTCTAGATTCTCCAACCATGAGCTTATTAATTCGCTACTCGCCTAGCGACCAAATACACCGAGGAAGTCAGAAGAAAGGGAGGGCATTCCTTGAAGCCAGGGATTAACTGGTATGTAGGGTTTAATTATAAATCCGCTACACAGACCTAGTGGGAAATATTGGCAACAGCCATTGATTACGGGAAATTGCGTTATGTCGCTGTTAGCCAATCGGGAGATAGTATACTATATCCATTGAGATTTGCCGATTCCTTACCAGTACTACGTTTTCCGTTCATGGAAACACTATTGATTGTTCTCGTGGTTTAAGAGATTAGCATTTGTAAGATTGTTTCCAAAAGGGAAGTACATTTCGCTATTATACATGAAAAACATCAAAAATGTTCAAATGTTCGTATAGTCTATGGGACTTAACTACGGGGTCATCAGTCCCTAAACTTACAAACTACTTATGAACTACTTACGAACTAGGACGGCACAAATATCCATGCCCGAGGGGGGATTCGAACCCCCGACCGTAGTGGCCGTGCAGACCGTGACTGACACGCCTCAGTCCCCTCGGCCACCGCGGCCGGCTGAAAAACATCATCTTCCTGAGTAAGTTTAATGTGTCTGAAACTAAATTATTTTGCTGATTCTCAAAATAATATCGTTCAGTAGGAAGGTTGTCAACTGAATGCCAACTAAAACTTAATGAGCTGTCTCAAGCTTTGCCACGATTGGTCGGCTTCATTCCCACGATCCAACAGCTGTAGTCCGTGACGCGGAATGTAAAATTTTACCGATGTGTAGCAATGTAGTGAACTGTGTTTCAAATAGATTCCTAATAAGAGGTCATTATTCACTTACAGGTAAAGTAACTAACACGAAGGTCAATTGTATGAATTTTTATGCCTACTGTTTGATGATTCACCGAAGATGGAGCAGCTCGAAAGTTCTGTCTAATAACCCGTTTCCAATTCTTTGACCCATCCTTTTTCACTTCTATTCCCAATCCGGGTCCCGATTGCAATAAAAATAAGTAAGATCAGAGACAGGGAGAGGAGGGAATGAAATGGATTTAAAAAGGGGGGAGGAGATGGATATGGTGTGGGGTAAGAGGGAGTGGTGTGATGATACGGGGAGGAGGAGATGGACAAAGGAAGGTGGGAGAAGTAGAGGAGGGAGGAAGCGATAGACATCGGGAGGAGAAGAGAGGAGATTAGGGTGTATTTCCGATACATATGAGCGACTGCGAAGCGTAGCCGGGTTTGCTAGTACTTTAATAAATGGTAATATACTACTGAGGTGACAATATAATTCGGGGGGGGGGGGGGGGAGGGGGGACACACACCACAGTTTCCGGATAAACCGATGAAAACAACTATGAAAGGAAAAAGTGCAGGTGACCGTGAATTAAGACAACTGCTATGGTTTGTTTAATTGTGTAAGGTAGCTCAAAGAAGACGTTAAAACAGTCTTGCCGACAAGACTCAACGCAAGTAAGAAGACCTCTGAGGATGTCTGGCGCAGCTCTGGACGAAACGTTAAGTGAAACTGAAAAGTTTTATGGACCACGGCCTCATAACCCGGAAGTTCTACCAGCAACAATGCTAGAATGGTTCCTTTCATAGGGTATCGGCAGATTCATTAACCATCTTTCGGGAGATAGAGCTCTGTCCCTGATTAACTATGGTGCGGACGGGACTTCTTCCTTCCTTGCTTTTGAAGCGGGTATCACCGACTGCACGCGCCTGTGTGGCAGGCAGCCCGCTCGGCAGGAGAGTCGGGAGGGTTGCCTGCCACGCAGGGTTGTGAGACACGTCAGGGGCAGTATTGCGGCGTCGTGAGGTAGGAATCGGCGAAGTGGGACCACGGCCTCATAACCTGGAAGTTCTACCAGCAACAATGCTAGAATGGTTCCTTTCATAGGGTACAGGCAGATTCATTACCCATCTTTCGGGAGATAGCTCTGTCCCTGATTAACTATGGTGCGGACGGGACTTGTTCCTTCCTTGCTTCTGAAGCGGGTCTCGCCGACTGCACGCGCCTTTCAGGCAGGCAGCCCGCTCGGCAGGAGAGTCGGGAGGGTTGCCTGCCAAGCAGGGTCGTGAGACACGTCAGGGGCAGCAGTATTGCGGCGTCGTGGGGTATGAATCGGCGGCGTGGGATCACGGTCTCATAACACGGAAGTTCTACCAGAAACAATGCCAGAATGGTGCCTTTGATAAGGTACGGGCAGATTCATTACCCATCTTTCGGGAATAGAGCTGTCTCTGATTAATCGGCGGCGTGGGATCACGGTCTCATAACACGGAAGTTCTACCAGAAACAATGCCAGAATGGTGCCTTTGATAAGGTACGGGCAGATTCATTACCCATCTTTCGGGAATAGAGCTGTCTCTGATTAACTATGGTGCGGACGGGACTTGTTCCTTCCTTGCTTTTGAAGCGGGTATCACCGACTGCACGCGCCTGTGTGGCAGGCAGCCCGCTCGGCAGGAGAGTCGGGAGGGTTGCCTGCCACGCAGGGTTGTGAGACACGTCAGGGGCAGTATTGCGGCGTCGTGAGGTAGGAATCGGCGAAGTGGGACCACGGCCTCATAACCTGGAAGTTCTACCAGCAACAATGCTAGAATGGTTCCTTTCATAGGGTACAGGCAGATTCATTACCCATCTTTCGGGAGATAGCTCTGTCCCTGATTAACTATGGTGCGGACGGGACTTGTTCCTTCCTTGCTTCTGAAGCGGGTCTCGCCGACTGCACGCGCCTTTCAGGCAGGCAGCCCGCTCGGCAGGAGAGTCGGGAGGGTTGCCTGCCAAGCAGGGTCGTGAGACACGTCAGGGGCAGCAGTATTGCGGCGTCGTGGGGTATGAATCGGCGGCGTGGGATCACGGTCTCATAACACGGAAGTTCTACCAGAAACAATGCCAGAATGGTGCCTTTGATAAGGTACGGGCAGATTCATTACCCATCTTTCGGGAATAGAGCTGTCTCTGATTAACTATGGTTCCTTCCTTGCTTTTGAAGCGGGTATCACCGACTGCACGCGCCTGTGTGGCAGGCAGCCCGCTCGGCAGGAGAGTCGGGAGGGTTGCCTGCCACGCAGGGTTGTGAGACACGTCAGGGGCAGTATTGCGGCGTCGTGAGGTAGGAATCGGCGAAGTGGGACCACGGCCTCATAACCTGGAAGTTCTACCAGCAACAATGCTAGAATGGTTCCTTTCATAGGGTACAGGCAGATTCATTACCCATCTTTCGGGAGATAGCTCTGTCCCTGATTAACTATGGTGCGGACGGGACTTGTTCCTTCCTTGCTTCTGAAGCGGGTCTCGCCGACTGCACGCGCCTTTCAGGCAGGCAGCCCGCTCGGCAGGAGAGTCGGGAGGGTTGCCTGCCATGCAGGGTTGTGAGACACGTCAGGGGCAGTATTGCAGCGTCGTGGGGTAGGAATCGGCGAAGTGGGACCACGGCCACATAACCCGGAAGTTCTACCAGCAACAATGCTAGAATGGTTCCTTTCATAGGGTACAGGCAGATTCATTACCCATCTTTCGGGAGATAGCTCTGTCCCTGATTAACTATGGTGCGGACGGGACTTGTTCCTTCCTTGCTTCTGAAGCGGGTCTCGCCGACTGCACGCGCCTTTGAGGCAGGCAGCCCGCTCGGCAGGAGAGTCGGGAGGGTTGCCTGCCACGCAGGGTTGTGAGACACGTCAGGGGCAGTATTGCGGCGTCGTGAGGTAGGAATCGGCGAAGTGGGACCACGGCCTCATAACCTGGAAGTTCTACCAGCAACAATGCTAGAATGGTTCCTTTCATAGGGTACAGGCAGATTCATTACCCATCTTTCGGGAGATAGCTCTGTCCCTGATTAACTATGGTGCGGACGGGACTTGTTCCTTCCTTGCTTCTGAAGCGGGTCTCGCCGACTGCACGCGCCTTTGAGACAGGCAGCCCGCTCGGCAGGAGAGTCGGGAGGGTTGCCTGCTACGCAGGGTTGTGAGACACGTCAGGGGCAGTATTGCAGCGTCGTGGGGTAGGAATCGGCGAAGTGGGACCACGGCCTCATAACCTGGAAGTTCTACCAGCAACAATGCTAGAATGGTTCCTTTCATAGGGTACAGGCAGATTCATTACCCATCTTTCGGGAGATAGCTCTGTCCCTGATTAACTATGGTGCGGACGTGACTTCTTCCTTCCTTGCTTTTGAAGCGGGTCTCGCCGACTGCACGCGCCTGTGTGGCTGGCAGCCCGCTCGGCAGGAGAGTCGGGAGGGTTGCCTGCCACGCAGGGTTGTGTGACACGTCAGGGGCAGTATTGCGGCGTCGTCGGGTACGAATCGCCGAAGTGGGACCGGAGACGGTGGCCATTGTGGTGTCTGCGGGCACTGTGCGACAGCGTAATCGCGTCTGCCGTCTGCTGGCTGCGGTCGCACAGTGCCCGCGCATCGATCCACGCCGCGCCGCGCGACCGACAGACGCCAATCGCCACCCCGGGAAATAGGGGCGGCAGCAGCGACGGGCCGCGGGGATGACCGCCTCCAGCTTTTGCAAAAATAAAATAAAAAATAAGATAGACACAAACACAGCGGTCTTCTTTCAGCTTCCTGGGTCTCCCCTCCTTCCCCCCTCCCACCCCCCACCCTTTGCCCCTTCCCATATACTCCCATTGTAAGAAAATTGCCTGTTGGAGGTCAAATAATCTCAAAATTTAGAATGCGTAATAGTATACTCTAGTAATAATAATTTCGTTATTGAATGTTGTAACAAACGACAACTAATGGGTCGCAACAACACTTTCGCAGTGAAAGTTAAAAATTTTGAATAAAAAAAAGATATTAATTAACTTGAAACAATCACTGTGGTAATTAATTAAGCTTGGCCCTATCTGACTTAGCATTGACAACAGCCTCCAACTAGCACCTCTTACGATTCACGAACAGCACAACTTCACTAATAAATGTGTCAGAATTCATGTAGTGGTGATGGCGTGTTCGTGTTATAATCAAAATCGGAATAGCTGATAGACTCTGATTGCAATGATAATAGCTCAGTACAGTGAAACTGCGTGGTGCAATGAGCTTCATAAATACTACAGTCAAAGTTCTCAATAATTTTGATACTATTGTTTAAAGCATTCAAGTTCCTTATAAAGCTTTACGTAAACTTTTTTTTTAATTGTTTCCAGGGCCTGGGTAACGTACGCGTGTAACTGGCTGAGCAGAGTTTGGCATTTAACGTATTTCATAAAAAAAATTACTTCAGTCAAGTCTGCTAAAACTACCGTAATACTTTGAATACTGTTAGCCTGGTTACTTTCTATGTAAATGAAACCAAATTTACTTTACTTGCAAACTCTCTTGCACTTTAATTACTAGTCTCTGTGGTTGTAACACGTTTAGCAATTCTTTAACTCGTCTAGCAATTTCTTTTAAACTGATCGTAATTACTTTGAAAAATGATTGAACTTGTTGGTCAATGTACAGGCTTGCATAATCAACATAATCTAATAATGGTGATAACGGGGTGACTACAACTACTTACAAAATTAAGACAAGTTTCAAAATAAGTCATGTATAATTTGTCCAAAGTTTTGATTGGGTTGACACTACATTTACATGCAAACAAAATAAAATGTTACAAAGGTACTCATCTGCTTTCGTCGTCTTCGTCGTGAAGTCCATACAAGACAGATATGATTACAATAGGTACTCTTACTACAAGAACGATCACACTCGGTGACAATAGACTTGATACCAAACAATTACTTTTCTTGCACACATGGAAAAAGATTACACTGATCGAGTATAAACAAACTTGTTTCGCACTTCGTTCAATACATTAAACAGTTCGCCTCTCAGACTTATTGCAGTTGCATAAAACTCGCGCCACACTGCGCCTACCGTGCCTCTGCACCATCAACAAAACATTTATGTGTTTACTATAGCGAGTCCACGACACTCACAGCTACTACTTCTGTGCCAAAGACAGTCTTTACAACAGGTTCGACATTTTCTCTGGCGCATTGCCAAGTTACAGCATAAGAATGTCCGTGCATTCATGCGGGTTTACACTAAATGATTCAATATAGAAAAATGACGTTACATAAGAAATATATCTAGCATACAACAAATGAAAAATACATGAAATAAACAAATTTAAGACAATATATACATTACGTTAAATCAAACTAAGATACAGCGACAGGTGTAGTCTTGCACCATCACATTGACCATCATCTGCATGCGCATCACCTGTGTCTCCATCGGAGTCTCACACTTCAATGCTTTTTAACGTAATTGCGAACGGCCATCCCGCAGCCAACGCCAGTGTCTTTTAACTGTCTGCGTCAATCAGTGTTTCCGTGATTATCCATTAAAAGCTGTGTGTGTGTGTTGTGGACGTTGAACCTATCGTTAAATCAGACAAAAAATTGTTCATTAACACAGCAATTTGGTTTAATTATGGCCCTGATATTGATGTATATACTATTAAATAAGAAACAGTGCATTAAACGGATTATGTGCGCAACGGGTATTTTAAACACAAAACAACTGTGGCAAGTCACCATTTGAAACAGACACTGACTATACTCAAAAATTTTGACTGCGAGAAAGATATTAAAAAACCACAAACCACTTTCTTAATGTTTGACTGTGAGAATTTTATGGAGATCAGTTTCTGATTATTGAAATTTAGTATCATAGTCAATTAACTATCATTTACTATGGTACCAATAACGAAATCTATTCAACAATATTATCAAAATCAATACTGCACTTTAAATCCACTAATAACTAATTATCAAATGAAGGAAGTAGGTTAATCTTCTAACTACGTAAATGAAACAGGAAAGAAAGGTCAACTTTGTTACTTATTATTAATAATCACCATTACATAACCTACATAATACAGCTTCTTACAACTTCTTCCTAATGACATCAAATACAATTACCTTCATTCTAGTGGTGATAGTAATAAAAAATACAATATATATTCCAAATACAATCAAGTTGACTTGCTGGCACAGCAGCCTCTGCTCTACATCGGAGCCATACACACAGCTCAACCGCTCTCTAAGCGAGCTGAACCACTAGTGCTACTCTCTCTCTCTGCGCGAGCTACAATGCTATGCAATACATAATCATTGCCAAAGATGAAACTTCACAGAGTTAAGTACACATATCGATACACACAGTAGAAGTGATATTATACATTTTCTTGCAAGCAAGTTACTCGACACAAAACAGGAGGTACAATATTTGACATTTTCTTACAAAAATATTTTTTATGGACACGTTTCACCATTTTCGAATGCCGGGATGGTTCCTTTCAGAGTGCACGGCCGATTTCCTTCCCCATCCTTGCCCAAAACTGCGAGCGTAAGCTCCGTCTCTAATGACCAAGCTGTCGACGGGACGTTAAACCTTAAGCTTCCTCCCTTCCATCCATTTTCGTCGACCTGTGTGTTTTTACATATCTTCATACGTCTCACTTCATTCCACGAGTTGCGGCGGAGTAGCCGAGCGGTCTAAGGCGTCTCGCTGCGGAGCGCGCGGTTGCTCGCCGTTGGAGGTTCGAGTCCTCCCTGGGGCATGGGTGTGTGTGTTTGTCCGTAGGTTAGTTTACCTAGGTTTAAGTAGTTTGTAAGCTACGGACTGATGACCACGCAGTTTGGTCCGATAGATTTACAAACATTTGAACATTTTTTTGAACCATTCCACGATGCAACCTCTTCAATTTCTTCGCTTTTTATGTCTCTTGCTTTTTTGTGACTTCATTGAATTCTTTTGTAATCTATTTTAATGCATCACTGCTCTAGGTTTGAAGAGCGCCTTAGGTGATGACAGCCCGCGCTACCCGGGGAATGATATGACAATAATGAAAAAAAAAACCTATATAATATACATGTGGCGTCTATTCTGAAAGAACATACGTCACTTCTGATCCTGCAGTTGTTATTCTTTCATATTCACAGAATATATGATCAACTGCGTATGAACAAAGCTGAAAATGTGTACCCAGCCGGGATTCGTAAAAGGGTCTCCTGCTTTCTAGGAAAGTGGGGACACAGTGATCACCGCACCTGCAAGGACTACCTAAGCACGCCTCCCGTCAGACACAAATTCCCAGCTTCACCCTGCCCACAGTACCCAAACTCGTAGTCACTAAGTACTATTTTCCGTAAGATTAAGGGCTCCAAATTTGTCCACCCCTCCCCACTAACGAAAGGATCATTGCTCGTAACTGGTGTATTATAAATATATATCTGGCGTCTATTCGGAATAAAGAATAACAACTGCAGGATCAGAAGTGACGTCTCTTCTTTCGCAATATATATATGGTGTCTCACCTAACGCTGCCACCTCAAATATCTCTTGAACGACAGAAGATATTCAAAAACGGGTTTCACCAGCATAAACGTACGGCAGGGGCCTAAGAAAATAAATACTATGCGAAATTTTAAAACGGTTACAAATACTATTTTCAACAAAAACTTGTGTTTTTTTTAATGGGCACCGCCAATTTTTTCATATGCAATCAATAGCATTGATTTGATTTGATTTTTCCAGGGAAGCCAAAACAGTCTTGGTCCAACCCGCCATTGCCCACACCGAAACTAAGTTTATTGTGCGGTATCGCCCCCTGTATATCTAGTAAAGCCAACCAATGCCCTTGAACAGTGCAAGGAGTCCCTTTACCAGTACTTTGTTAGACATAATTTCTTCGGGTCTGGTTGTCCCAAATGTTCTGTGCTTTTTACTCTCCAGTGCAATGCATTCGAAGATCAGATGTGATGCAGTTTCATCACCGTCATCACAGATCCTACATTTAGGGTCCTCTTCTGTTATTCCCATTGTATGTAGGTGTTTTTTGAAATTCCCATGGCCTGTCAGCAATCCAACCATGAGTCTAATCTCTCTCCTGTTCAGACCCAGGATTGCAGAGCTTCTTTTAAAACATGGCTTTGGCATCATTACCTTGCCATGTTTTTGTTGATGGACTTTGGTCCAATATTCTACGTGCTGTCTTCTGAGCCAGTTACGTAGCTCCAATTTAATCATTGCCTTGGTGATTGTCAAGACAGGTTCCGGTCCAATAAATGGAGTCTCTGCCCCCATCCTGGCTAATCTGTCGGAATGTTCGTTGCCACTGATCCCCGAGTGGCCAGGGACCCACAATAGGTTTACTCTATTGCTTTCCCCTAGCTCCACCAGAACCCTGTGACATTCTGCAAAAATTTTAGACCTTGTTGCAGGAGCTGCCAGTGATCTCAGGGCTGCCTGGCTGTCTGAATAGATATAGATGCTACGGTCTTTGTAGCACCTACGCAAATTCTCCTCCACACACGCCCTGATGGCAGTGATTTCGGCCTGGAATACTGAGGCCAGTTTCCCTAGAGAGATGACGCCCTCCAGTCTTGGCTGCACCCCGTATACCCCAGCCCGAACGCCTTGGTCTGATTTCGACCCGTCAGTGAACCAGACAATATCCCTGTACGGTGTCGAACTATTGTCTCCCACTGCTCCCTACTTCCAATTGTTATACTGAAAGGCTTGTTGACGCAGTATGGGGTTATAACATAGTCGGCTGGCATTTCCCCAACCTCACTCACTATTTTAGTGTGTGAATCCATAGCATACAAAATCACATAAACAATGGCGTTTATTGCATAGAAATACGCCAATTACATCCCGAGATACTGCGACGCGAAGTCGACGCTTGAAATAAGTTAAGCGCACAGCTAGCGCACGTCTTGAGACTCACATTAACTGCGGTAACTGCGAGACTCAACGCCTGCCGTGTCGGCAACCCCACTAACAGCGCGACGCCGCAGGAGGCCAGCTCCACAGGCGCACAGCTGACAACACACGTACACCAGCACCGCTAAAGGGTATATTACTCGGAGCGAATTTGGTCGCTAGTCGCTGTCGTATTTGGACGCAGCTTCTAAATTCGCTCTGTGTAAACAGGGACAGCGAACAAAGTCGCTGCTCCGAAACGCGAGCGTCTAAAGTTGAAGGGTGAGGTGGGCTACAGTACTCTAGACGCTGGTCGCTGGCGTTTTTGGTCGCCCCGTGTCATATACGGGAGAGTCTAAAGTAGCCACCAGTCGAATCAAAATGTCGAAGGATATTGTAAATGCTGACGTTGTGTTTCTCGTAACAGTTTTAAAAGAACAATTAATGAACCAAAAGCAAAACGGAAAAGTAGAAAAGAATAAAAGAAAATGGATTAGAAGGTGGATCGCGAGGAGGGATAAATATGGTGCTTCTGCAAATCTTTTGGGTGAATTATCGTGTGAAGGTCCTTCTGCCTACAGAAATATAATGAGGATCACAAAGGAAATTTTGATAGCTTACTGTAAATGGTAGAGGATAAAATAAGGAAACAATACCATCACGAGGATGGCGATCCCACCAAGAATAAAATTTAAATAATCGTTATTTTTAATGTCCCATAATACTGGAAAACTTCGATAAATTTTCAGAAATTTGATTACACTTCCACTTCATATTTTGCTTGGTGGGACACAGAACTTTTGATATCTTTACTTACGTCAATTATCACAAAATTTCTCGACGTTTTGACGACCGGTTTCGGTCAGAATGACCATTTTCAAGTCTACAACATACCAGAAACAGAAGGATACATCTAGTATTAGACTACCTTAGAAAACAAATAATGCATTACAGTCGTCAATACATGTAATACAGCCATATGGCATCATCACAGCATAAGTGTATCTTCAGTAAGGAATGTAACAACAGGTATGATGTATAATATTTTAATACGTTTTTTATATTGATGACTGTAATGCCTTATTTATGTTTTATAAGGTACCGTAGTCTATTACTAAAGTTGTCATGTTTCCGATTTGTGGTAAACTTGAAAATGGTCATTACTGACCGAAACCGGTCGTCAAAACGACGAGAAATTTTTTTGATAATCGACATAACTAAAGATATTAAAAGTAATTACGAAATGGATCACTGATATAAATTCGCGACCATGTCGCACCTTGGGAAACAGAACTGTTTGGTATCACCTAACCTCCAAAACGATGTATCATATGCTACGTCGTTGTTTTTTTACGAAGACGCTAGCGTCTGAAGTGGCTGCGTGTCATTGCGTCAGCGTATTCATTCGCTATTCGCCCATACGCCGAGCGACAACAGACGCCAGTGACTAGCGACCAAATACGCTCCGTGCAATACACCCTTTAGTCTGAGATCGAGACACGATACGGTGGGATGGGGAGACGATTCCACGGTTTCTAACACCACATCGTGACCATTTTATAACATTTTTCATCATTTCGTAGTTTTAATTATTTTTTAAGAGGCATAAATTTCTCACTTTTCAAATTTTTTTTTAGTAGATTCAATCAGCGTAATTCAGAATAATAGGTTCCAGGGAATAAGAAGTCAAAACACCTCGTATATCAGAGATCATTTGTCAGATTGTCATTATAAATAGTACCCGCAGTTGAGTTACTCTATCTCTATGTGATTAACTATCTCTGCTTAGCTCTCTAGAGTTCAGATCTCTCAGCATTCAGTGCTTAGCTCTACCCGTGATTAGTTTCAAAATATCATACGGGGTTTATTTCCAAGATAGAAAGGAAACTGGTAAATTATTTATTTCTTAATATAAACTGCCGTATCGTGATTATACGCTAATGCGTACAATATCTTTGGACTTTGATCGGGATAGGCTAGGACGGAAGAATTAGATACTTCTGCCTTCCGTTAATAAACTGATTAATATTCGTGATATTGTAATTCGAACTTATTGGCAACTTTAAGGAAATAACTTTAAAAAAACTTATCTGGAAGAATGAAAGTAGTTCGTAGTGAATGTAACAGGATCCAGAGACTTTAACCTAGATAGGGCGGAATTATTTTCGGTTTAAATTTTATTTTGAAGCTATCAGTTACATTCATATGACTGCACATGATCGTTATAAGTGATTTTTTTTCATAATCAGGCCAGTAGATTTGCCATACGCCCCTTCTTTCTGGAAGGGCGTCAAAATGAATGTTTTAGAATTTTAATTTGGGGAATCATTATTGTTGAAATATCATTTAAAATGAAATATATACATATAAATGACGCATAAAATTAAAGAATGTTGAACAAAAACAAACCCAACGATCAGGAAGTCTTCAATATCTTCTGTATGAATCACAACTTCAAAGCCTTATCCAACCACTTTGCAATCAACAATGAAGCTACAATTGATCTGCAACGGGAGCAGGCTACTAAAGAGAAATAAAACACGACACTGTGCTGGAATTCTTAAATACAAGAATGAAAAAGTAAGTAGCCGTTCTCGTTCTTCAGGAAGGACGCAGCCCTATCTGGGTTAATGTAAATGAGACTTTTACGACAATAGTCACGCATTGTGAACTTACGAAGTGTTTTCCGTGAAAGTGATTTGGTTGTAAGTATTAATTTCAAAATAGAGAATCAGTGAAACTTAAAGTCTTTAAAAGTTATTCAAGTATTTATTTCCCTAATATGGTCCAACATTATTCCGAAAGTGAACATATAATAATATCTTTGAAGTTCATAAGAAATCAGTTAATGTGTGAAAGAAAAAAATCTAACAGATTTGGTTAGGAGAGACTTTTAATAAAAAATTTCTAAAGCATAATTGGATAGAAAAAGAATCAGGCACAAATAATACATTTTGTAACTGGCTTCAAACTGTCTGAACTAACGGGACTCCGTGATACAATTTTTTTTTTCGGTTTATTAAATATCAGCCCCTGAGAAACGGAATTTCAAGCTCAAACATTAAAAAAAGTCTTTAAGTGTAAATTATGCACAGAACCAATATTGAAAGAGTGAGAAATTCAAGAATGATATAAATTTTATTAATTACGAAAGAAGTACCAGGTGTACCAACTTAAATTTCATACTGGGATGACAAATAAAATTTAGAACCCATACATCCGCTACAAACTGTGAAAGTCAAGCCGAAATCTAACAGCATACAAGTCACAAACTAAAGCCAAATACAAGCCAACCAACTTTTTTTGCTGTGCTTTTAGAGATGGGCTACGCAGCTGCACCCTTCCTGACGAATTGTTTTTTTTTTATTATTATTTATTTATTCATTTACTGTGCATTTACTTACTTGAGATGTAAGGCGGGTTGGGACTCAAAATGTTCAAATGTTTGTTAAGCTTAAGGGACTTAAATGCGGGGTCATCAGTCCCTAAACTTACAAACTACTTATGAACTACTTACGAACTAGGACGGCACAAATATCCATGCCCGAGGGGGGATTCGAACCCCCGACCGTAGTGGCCGTGCAGACCGTGACTGAAGCGCCTCAGTCACCTTGGCCACCCGGCCGGCTGGGTTCGGACTACTACGTCCAGTTAGTACTGTTTCTTACACACCTACTAACGTTGTTATGAAACATACTAAAAAGAAACAAATATATAAAACTAGCTGAACCCCCGCTGCTTCGCATGGGTAGGCTGGTGGGTCTGCACCAGTTGTTTCTTTTTAATCCTGGTGAAGAATCCATATCTTAAGTTTCGTAGTTATAGCTTGAAGATTGAGTTAACAGCAACATATTTTTGAAATTTATTTTAGAATCCCGTATTTCACCCCCTTATTGGTCGAAATTCCAAAAATACCGAAACACGTGTCTTTTAAATTCGAACCCCGAATCCAAATCCGTAAATTTGTAGTTCTAACTTCAAAATTGCCTAAATAGCAACATATTTCCGAAAAACACCCTCTCTCCAATTTAACCCCGTTGATGGTGGAATTTCCAAAAATACCTAAACACGTATTTTTTAAACGTCTAACCAACTATACAAATATCAATTTTTGCAGCTCTAGCTTCAAGATTGTATGAATAGCAACGTGTTTTCAAAAAGAATTTTTGATCCTCTATTTAACTCTCTTACTTGTTGAATTTCCAAAAATACTAAAAATCATGGATTTTTAATCCTGACCAAGATTCCATATCCGTAGTTTGAGTTAACAGAATCATATTTTTGAAAATCAATTTTTTGCGTCACCTATTTCACACCCCTTATTTGTTGGATTTCAAAAAAATGCCGGAACACGTGTCTTTTGAATTCTAACCCTGAATTAAAATCCGAAATTTTGTAGTTCTAGCTTAAAAATTGCCTAAATAGCTACGTATTTTCAAAAAACGGTTCATCCCCTATTTCACCCACTTACGGGCGGAATATCGAAAAATCGCTTCTTAAATGACGCCTACAGAGTAAGATCAACACCCTCCACAAATTTCAAGTTTCTATCTTCAGTGGTTTGGGCTGGGCGATGATGAGTCAGTCAGTCAGTAAATCGCGACACTTAATTTTATATATAGAGATTTCTGTAGGAATATCGAGAATCGAAGTTCTATATATTGTATATCTTTTTTCATTGTAGAGAAATTTAATGTGAATAATAAAACTGAGCACAGTTGTTCCCGAGGCATGCCGGTACACGACGCACCTTGCTTAAAGAAACGAATACATCTGACAAGGGAGGACTGGAACCTCCGACGGTGAGTAGCGGCTGAAAATTTTTGGCCAACTTTTTTCAGATCCAGACCAC
The DNA here is from genome assembly GCA_026315105.1 of Locusta migratoria. NCBI lineage: Eukaryota > Metazoa > Arthropoda > Insecta > Orthoptera > Acrididae > Locusta > Locusta migratoria. Next base: position 120,689,850 of record CM048752.1, read on the forward strand.
TGTGTGGGCAGTCCGAACCCGTCTGCAGCCATCCTGATTTAGGATTTCCGCGAATTCCCTAAACCACTTGTGACACCATAAAATATAGTATTTTATTATTACCACATTTCGTCAAGAGGTACAAATTCATTGCATATCGACTCTTTTCCATAATCGTATTGATGTATGTGTACTAATGTTTTATGGATGAGGTGTCTTTGTACTCACAAAAACTTTGAACATTTTTATATTTCATTAATGTATTTTAAAAATGTGAAATTTTATCTTGTGTGTATTGTAATGTTAATAATTTTGAAATTACTTTATTGTGATAGCTTTATAGAGGATCTGGCTTAGGAATTTTACAAATGTATGTGTAATGTAAAAGCCTGTGGGAAGAACTAAAAAGCAGTGTTTTATCAGTGCAGTATTGTGGACAACGGCGCAAATGTTGTTGTTGTTGTTGTGGTCTTCAGTCCGAAGACTAGTTTGATGCAGCTCTCCACAATACCCTATCCTGAGCAAGTCTCTTCATCTCCACATAAGAACGGCAACCTACATCTGTCTGCATCTGCTTACTGTATCCATCTCTTGGTCTTCCTCTGTGGTTTTTACCCCACACACTTCCCTCCAACGCTAAATTCACAATTCCTTGATGTCTAAGCATGTGCCCTACCAATCTATCCCTTCTTTTAGTCAAGGTATGCCATAAATTTCTTTTCTCCCCAATTCTGTTCAGTACCTCCTCATTAGTTACGCGATCCACCCACCTAATCTTCAGCATTCTTCTGTAGCACCATATTTCAAAAGCCTCAGTCCTCTTCCTGTCCGCACTGTTTATCGTCCATGTCTCACTCCCATACAAGGCAACACTTCACACAAATGCCTTCAGAAAGGACTTCCTTAGGCTTAAATCAATATTCGATGTTAACAAATTTCTCTTTTCGAAGAACGCTTATCTACCCATTGCCATTCTGCATTTTATATCCTCTGTACTGCGACCATCATTTGTTAATTTACTGCCCAAGTAACAAAACTCATCTACGTCCTTTATTGCTTCGTTTCCCAATCTAATTCCTTCAGCATCACCTGATTTTCGTACACTGCACTCCATTACCCTAGTTTTGGTCTTGTTAATGTTCATCTTATATGCACCTTTCAGCACACTGTCCATTCCGTTCAATTTCTCTTCCAGGTCCTTTGCTGTCTCTGACATAATTACTATGTCGTCGGCAAAACGCAATGTTTTTAATTCTTCCCCCTAAACTTTAATTCCTTCTCAAAATTTCTCCTTGCTTTCCTTTATAGCTTGCTCAATATACAAATTGAATAACAATGGAGAAAGACTACAACCCTGTCTTACTCCCTTTCCAACCACTGCAGCCCTTTCATGCCCTTGAACTCTGACAACCGCTGTCTGGTTTTTATACAAGTTGTAAATAACCTTACGCTCCCTATATTTTACTCCTGCTTGCTTCAGAACTTGAAAGAGTTTATTCGAATCAACATTGTCAAAAGCCTTCTCCAAATCTACAAAATCTAGAAATGTAGGTTTCCCTTTTCTTAATTTATCCACTACTGGTGGCTTAATTGTTTTAAATTTCCGACGCCAAAAAGATTGCAAAAACCATAGCACTGCATGAGCCCAAACTTTTATAACTTCGAAACAGCGAACCACACACCTGCTATTCTCTGCGAACACGGACAATGCAATCTTTACTACTTTTGTAAGCAAGAGACTCACTTTTGTATCTATTGTGAATAACAACCAAATTTCATTTTAACCTGTCTTCCACCCGTCATTTTCCTAAGTCGTTGATCTTTGTAGGTTCCTAACCTTATAAGTGCAAAATATTACCCGAGTATCCTAAATATTTATTAATGCAGTGAAGAAACTCATGTTATTCCTGATAACTGGATTCTCAACAAAAATACGTATGAATTTTCTCAGACAGTTTATATAGAAGTTTATGTTAGAAGATTTAGGTAAAGAGTAATTATTTAAAACAGAAATCAGATGATTGATAGAATTTTTCATAACAATATTGACATATAAGAAATTGACAAAATAAGGATTCAGAAAGTAACTTATTCTGTTCCGACTTGGTATATCAGTGTAGACTTTTCTGCTTTACAAATTAATTATCCTGAAGTCATTTGATCTGACTGAAAGGTAACAATAAAAATAGTTAAAAATGATTACAGTCTCATATTGTAACTATTTAGCCAGAAAGTAATCTTATTTAAATAAGATGAAAAGGTTTGTCCCATATCAGTAAATTGTTAATGTAGGAAAAGTGTTCTACCAGTAAAAAGAAATTGTCTATGTGAAAGTATACAGTCGTCAACCATTGATGCAAACTGGTTTGCTAGTGTATATGCAAGCAGGAAATTTAGGCCTAGAATATGCAAAGTGTAATATTTTCTAGTAACTGCTTAAACTTATTCCTAAATATTTGGTACAGCGTATTAAGAACAGTATACATTACAATGGAACATATTTTTCACTTTATGATTACAAAAATTTACCATACAAATTAATTATTTTCAATCTTAGTTTCATAACAGAGTGCATACTTGGATAGTGACAGCCATTTTGCTCTTTTGTATGTCTATTCGAAATGTAAAAAACTGTAAACATAATTGATGCTACTGCTTATAAAATCATTTGATACATTAATTTCACTGGATAGTCTAGCGGCCGTAAGTGGTTAATATTGAAAACATTCCTGAGGAGAGGCTAGTCGAGCTAGAGCAGCTTTTGTATCAATATCACGTAGTCTTTAAAGAAAAGCTGGGTAACCACATGATAACGGATGCAAGAAGTTTTACCGGTGGTATTTGGGACCCAACCGTGTAAACAAAGTGAAACATGCTAATGCTATGGAGCTGGTGTCCATAAAGAACAACAAAAATGTAGGACTCAGACACGTTTGTGACATTAAAAAATTTTATCACTAGTATGTAACTTGTAAACACAATATTGTAAGGGGAACTACTCTACAAATGAAAGACTGATGTGATAAACGTGACTTGTAAATATTAATGGATTGTATGACTTGTCATATATTTTTAATTTAGTGTGTATGTGAATGTGAGATAAAAGACTGAAGCTAAGCCTCGTTTGCAGGTTAGGCCGGTATTACACTATCAAATTATTTGTCAAAGAATTGGACAAAGAAAAATTGGACGTAGTGTAATGGGAACATGGTCCAATATTTCATCCAATATAAGGCCTCGGCCTAGATTTGATCAAAGAAATCGCTCGTCTTCTGTTTCCTGCAGTGAGAAATGTGACCGCTTGGAGCGCTAGTAGTATACAGCTTCCTTGCAACTACAGCTGTTTTATTTGGAGGTTAAATATCTGGCATTACTTGGACATAACGTTCGTATTCGTAAACATGGCTAGTAGTGGAATGTTTGTATAGTGTTTTCTAACAACAACAAAATTAAAAAAAAAAAAAATTCAGATGGGGCGTTGTATAACAGGTGACAAGGCCAATTCACACTGTCCGTCACGTCAATTCGCGTAGCCCAATACCCTGAATACCCTGCGGCAAAAGTGAGATTGAGTTACAATCCGTGATGTAAAAAAGTCATTATATACTATCAGAATTGAAGAAGTAATACCCCTAAATCTTAATACGGCCGAAGCAGATTTTAGAATGTATGATTTTGGTAACGTGGAGTGCTAAGTTCTGGGAAATGAAACAACTTTCAAAACATCGACATCTGTTTGCAAGCGAATCTATGTACATATAAATACGTCAGCCAATTTTTGTAACGAAATAAATAGAGCCTATTTACTTTATCAGCAATATTTCCCCCCTTACATTGTTAATAACGTCATAAACAATTTAGATTACAGTATCCTCTTTGTCAGTGCTCACATTTAAAACGTTATTTAATGAAACTTGCTTTATCAACTTAACAATCTTATTCGTATACACTGTTTGAGTCAGCCTTTTTGTTACTCTATTGCAAACTGTGAAGGATGAAGAGCGACAAAATAATTAGCAGTGAACGGCCTGGCTGTTCTGCCGACGGCATAAAAAAGGAAAATCCTCCCGGTCCCGTAACAAATTTTATTTATCTCGCTCTGACACCCACGGTTTCATCCAAGTGCGTTTCCTTTTTTTTTCCCCTCCTTCTCTTCTAAATGCAGACACAACGCAACTGTAGTATAAACAATAGCTGAGCATTACACCGACATTTTGAAGCAAATTTGACAAAATATTGGACGATAGTGTAATACCCCCTTTTGCGTTTCATCCAATTTCTTAGTCAAAAAATATGACCAATATTTCATCCAATTTTTTCGTCCAATTCTTTGTCCAATAATTTGATAGTGTAGTACCGGCCTTAGCACACAATAAAGAAAACAAGTGGATGAGAGCTTGGTATGCGGGCCTGCGGAGCGGCGACAATGCGCTCTCGGACATCAGACGTGCCGCCAGCGGCAGCCCTTACCGGAGGCAACAATTGCGCGAGCGACTTGAAAGCAGCCGACAGCCATGGGCTGTAGCGACTTCAAAGGAACACACGCCGCTTCATCCGACGGGACTACGAAACGTAGCGTGTCAAGTGATGTGCAATAAGGTGGAGCTATCGAGCTCGGCCATGAAGGTCAATTGAGTGCAGTGCTATTTTTTTTTTTGCAGGTTTATACGCCGATTACGTCACACACCGACGCATCCCAAAATATCAAATTTTGTAAATAATGTAATGCAACTTCCTACCTTTTGTATCTTATGTAATGCCATGTAACCAATATTATGTATCTTTATTTTATGTCATGAAATTTTTCCTATATGAAATATGTGTTTTAAGGTTAACAAAAAAAAATATTTTTTTTTCTCAACCCGGGCAGGATGTAAGAGTAGGGGAGACCGGGGCACATTTTCCATAGGGGCAAGTTTTCCAAATCCGTTTATTTTCGAAACAAACCGCTAGATGAAGTGTTTTATCCATTACAGCAACTGTTAAGATTATAAATAAATCAAATGCAGCAACCAGTTGCTTGCCGACAAGCAACTGGTTGCTGCATTTGATTTATTTAAAACCGCTAGATGTTACCACCGGCGATACTGTAGGAAGTAGCAACAAAGCACGCTTCATTTACGAAAGTTTCAGTGTTGTACCAGCAGTCACAACGTCGCCAGGGCTGTTTTCGTCATTTTTGCAAATGTGAGTAAACTTTCACGTTTTTATTGAAACTTAAAATAAACATTCTAGCGTTAAACCTATTATTTTGACATTGCACACACTAAAAGTGGGTTTATTTCTTCACGTAACTGTGTATTTGTTTTGTAAATAGCTTACACTGTTACTCATGGACATAGTGTTACTGTTCCGAATATGGCGACGGGGCACGTTTTCCGAGTACATATGGGGCACATATTCCTTATTGCTTTGAGTCTTACGCCAAGTCTAAAGCAAATGAAAAGTGTGTACAGTGCACGAAATGGGCGCATGGAGACTGTACGAAAGGGAATGTTCCATTTTTTTGTTTGCTTACATTGTGATTCAGACAATCAGTAGAAGTATTGTTAAAAATGTCTGTATTTGTAAAATATTTAAGAAACATATTTTGCAAAACCATTAAATAGCAATTGTTTTTATTTAATGTGGCTATTTTTACTATCCTCTTTTGTAATGTATTGTAAATTCATGATAAAAATACGTATTCAGTGAAATGAAGATAATTATCTCTGTTTTAACATTGAAAGTATAACTGGAATATTTGCCCCTGTACATATTAAGTAAGCTGGAAAACTTGCCCCGCATACGGGGCAAATTTTCCAACGCAACATGCTCAGACAAAACCATTTGCTACCAAGAATGATATTTACTATTTTCAAAAATATCTGTACAAGACTGTAAACAAAGGTGTAGGAAGTATAATGATCCGCAGTTTACCGCAAAATCGATAAAAATAAGAAGTACAAAAATAAAAATGAAAATTGGTGGAAAACGTGCCCCGGTCTCCCCTACACCTGTCGCTATATCTTACAGTTTGATTTAACGTAATGTGTATATTGTCTTAAATTTGTTCGCTTCACGTATTTTCCTTTCTTGTATGCTAGATATATTTCTTATGTAACGTCATTTTCTATACTGAATCATTTAGTGTAGACATATACTGTATGTGTAAACCCGCATGAATGCACGGACATTCTTATGCTGTAAGTTGGCCGTAACTGTTATTAAATTTCTTAGTACCTCAGTACAAAGAAGCATTAATTTTCGTATCAGTAGTGTACTAGTTTACAAAGTTTTCCCTTGTGTACAATCTTCGAGAGACGAGACATGAGGTTTGACGCCATTATCCATTAGTATGTTGTTGTTGTTGTTGTTGTTGTGGTGGTCTTCAGTCCGGAGACTGGTTTGATGCAGCTCTCCACATTACCCTATCCTGAGCAAGCCTCTTCATCTCCTCATAAGAACGACAACCTACAGCTGTCTGAATCTGCTTACTGTATCCATCTCTTGGTCTTCCTCTGCGGTTTTTACCCCACACACTTCCCTCCAACGCTAAATTCACAATTCCTTCATGTCTAAGAATGTGTTTTTTTAGTCAGGGTATGCCAGAAATTCCTTTTCTCCCCAATTCTGTTCAGTACCTCATCATTAGTTACGCGATCCACCCACCTAATCTTCAGCATGCTTCTGTAGCACCATATTTCAAAAGCCTCAATCCTCTTCCTGTCCGCACTGTTTATTGTCCATGTCTCACTCCCATACAAGGCAACACTCCATACAAATGCCTTCAGAAAGGACTTCCTTAGGTTTAAATCAATATTCGATGTTAACAAATTTCTCTTTTTCAGGAACGCTTTTCTACCCATTGCCATTCTGAATTTTATATCCTCTGTGCTGCGACCATCATTTGTTATTTTACTGCCCAAGTAACAAAACTCATCTACCTCCTTTATTGCTTCGTTTCCCAATCTAATTCCTTCAGCATCACCTGATTTCCTTACACTGCACTCCATTACCCTAGTTTTGCTCTTGTTAATGTTCATCTTATATGCACCTTATATGCATCCATTAGTAAGCATATGGTAATTCTCTGGGAGGGCCTCGTTACTGTTTAGGAACTTTGCGTAACTGTGGGAAGCGGCTGGGAACGGTGCGGTAGGTTAAAATTTAATTGTGTACACCTATTGCATGTAACTTGCCGTTTTCTACAGATTAGTTCTGAGTATCCTGGATAGCATGAGCGTTGAAAACTCCAGCAAATGTCGGAACGGTTCCTTTCAAAGGGCACAGCTGATTTCCTTCGCTGTCCTTATCCAAAAATCCGAACGTGACGCCCGTCTCTAATGACCACTCTGTCGACGGGCCGTTAACCGCTAAGCTTGAAACGTGTCTATAAAATATTTTTGTACGAAAATGTCTAATATTGTACCTCCTGTTTTGTGTCGAGTAACTTTCTTGCAAGAAAATGTATAATATCGCTTCTACTGTGTGTATCGATATGTGTACTTAACTCTGTGAAGTTTCATCTTTGGCAAAGATCATGTATTGCATAGCATTGTAGCTCGCACAGAGAGAGAGAGTGGGACTTGTGGTTCAGCTCGCTTAGAGAGCGGTTGAGTTGTGTGTATGGCTCCGACGTAGAGCAGAGGCTGCTGTGCCAGCAAGTCGATTTGATTGTATTTGGAATATATATTGTATTGTATTGTATTGTAACACAGCTGGAATGAGGATAATTGTATTTGATGTCATTAGGAAGAAGTTGTATTATGTAGGTAATGTAATGCTGATAATTAATAATAAGTAACAAAGTTGACCTTTCTTTCCTGTTTCATTTACGTAGTTAGAAGATTAACCTACTTCCTTCATTTGATAAATAGTTATTAGTGGATTTAAAGTGCAGCATTGATTTTGGTAATCTTGTTGAACAGATTTCGTTATTGGTGCCATAGTAAATGATAGTTAATTGACTATGATACTAAATTTCAATGTTCAGAAAGTTATCTGCATAAAATTCTCACAGTCAAACATTAAGAAAGTGGTTTGTGGTTTTTTAATATCTTTCTCGCAGTCAAGTTTTTTGCGTATAGTCAGTGTCTGTTTCAAATGGTGATTTGCCACAGTTGTTTTGTTAAAATATCCGTTGCGCACATAATCAGTTTAATGCACTGTTTCTTATTTAACAGTATATACATCAATATCAGGACCATAATTAAACCAAATTGCTGTGTTAATGAACAATTCGTTGTCTGATTTAACGATAGGTTCCACATCCACAACACACACACAGCTTTTAAGTATTTAAATTGTAATGTAATGCAGTTTTCGCTGCTTTGCTTCCACTTTCCCATTTTGACAAAATGTACTTCTGTTTTGTCTGTTCATTTAAATATATGTACATTTCCACTGTGTGTTGTAGATGGCCATATTGAGTTAACACTCAGAAAGCAAAAAAAAAAAAAAAAAAAAAAAAAAAAAAAAAAAAAAAAAAAAAAAAAAAAATGATGGTGCAGGATCAGCAACTGGTAATATTATGTAAACAATTTATTTTTCCGTCACAGTTGCACTATTATGGAGTTGGTGATTAGTTTCGGACTTAATGGTCCAATTTCAAACCGTTGGCCTTATTCCCACTGTAATAATACAATGCATGGAGCAAATTACTGATAAAATCTTGTACGTTATCCACTGTTAATACATGATTACATTAATATTTAAAACTAGCTGAGAACCCGGCGTTGCCCGGGTATTTATTTATTTATTTATTTATTTCTGAGATTTTTCAGGTATTTATTCATTTGTATAACAGCTGTATGACTATAAAATCTCTTGGGAATACAATCAGTAGTAAAGAAGTAACGGATTAAAACTTGGTGCGTGATGGGGCGGTTTTCCATGAACGTTACTGTTTATGTGATACAATTTAGAAGGTACACTCCACCATATGCGTGTATACAGCCTGTAAAACTTCCTGCGACTACAATTTCTAGTGTAGAAATTAAAAATAGTAACGTCATAGCAAATGCCGTAATTATAGTCCATGAAAAGAAGAACCTTACTGTTTATGTGCTAATATCTCATGAACTACGTGTCGGAATGTGATACAATTTAGAAGCTACATTCAGCTATATGTGTATATACTGTCTGTAAAATTTTCTGCAGCTACAATTTGTAGTGTAGAAATTATACATTGTAACGTCATACCGAGAGCCGTAGTTTTACTCCATAAACAGCGGAGAAGTAGTAAGCGAGAAACTTATTTTCCTTCATCATTTTACCATGGTTGCCGGCGAGAAAAAGGTGAATAAAGGTTTGAAATTATCTTTAAAGTTTGTTGCAAGTCGCTAAATACTGCCATTCCCATACAGTGTATTTCGAAAGTCTCGCCGCATTATATGGCATTTTCTGCGATTTCTATTGGTTATGACGTAATATCTTTTGAACTATGTGTCGTATATGATTGTTAACCCTGTAGTAACTGTACCTCACGGTAAGGAATATGTGTATCGAATTTGGTTTAAATCAGTCCAGTGGTTTAGGAAAAAATGAGCAGCATTGTCGCTAAATGCAGCACTTTTGTGCGCATCTCATTGTTTATGACATATCTCGTGAACTATGTATCATATGTGATTCTTACATTTACGACGAAATTTCATAAAGATTGGGACAAAATTGTAGATTTTTATGGAAGACGTACAAATATACGGACACTCTGCTTTATATATTAGACTCATGGTTCGTTGGGGCGATGTAGAATTAATCTATACAGTTTTCCAGCCAAGATTCCGTTTTATTTCTCAGTATGACCGGTTCGACGTGTCTTACACGGCATCTTCTCTTGCATTAACATAAATTTTGCACAAAACAACATATTTACCAAAACATAACATTTTTTTCTTTTTTGTTGTTGTTGTAAATACTACACGATTTGTAAAACACACACACACAGACACACACAGGGTAGCACAGTGGTAGAGCGTCAGACTACAAAGGTCGCGGGTTCGATCCCCGCCAGGTCCTAGGATTTTTATCTGTCACTTTCCACTTCTTTCACCTCTGGCAGTATTGCTCATGTGAAAAATACCGAGTAGCACCGTGGTTCGGAACCCACGTTAAACTGTAGGTCCCCCTATAACTGGCTGGGTAAGTCAGTTCCAAGGTCGGAGGAAGGCAACGGCATACCACCTCCAAACAGGACCATGCCTAGTAAAGCACTGTGCTGTTCAAACCAATCTTCGGATTGTCGACTGCCTTAGAAGTTCCCCCACCTAGCTGCTTCATGCGCTTGCTGCTTGAGCCGCTAACGATATCACGCAGACCAAAAGAAACAGTGTGTGGATAATTTCTCGCGTTTAAGTTTACAGTTATCTCTATATCTTGGCATTATGGAATTTATTAGTCAGATATTGCAGAGTGCAGAATTCTTTGAAACAAGTATTGCAGCACTGAACTATGTAATCTAGCAGGCAGACGCTCAGCTCGAAATGACTCTCATCAGCAGAAGGCAAACACGTGGTTTTTAATTCTGCTGCGCGCCCTCTCGCTATTGCCCGTCGGTCTTCGGAAAAGAATTCAACGAACTAAGAAGCGAGATACGTTTGGCATAATCGTCCGCTGCTCCTAGTTCGCCCACTGCTCCTAGTTCGTCCGCGCTTTTCGGCTTTTGCTACCGCTACTAAAAGAGCTCTTTTTTTATGAAAGCTTTTTTATATAATGAAACAGTGTTGGCAAAGCGTGTGCTATTACCCGTATTTTTGGGCAATTTGACATCAAATACTTAGGCAAATAAACCAGTTATTTACACGAATGGGTGATACAATGGTGCCGGCCGCGGTGGCCGAGGGGACTGAGGCGCTCCAGTCACGGTTTGCACGGCCACTGCAGTCAGGGCTTCGAATCCCCCCTCGGGCATGGATATTTTTGCCGTTCTTAGTCTTAGCTAGTTCATTAGTATTTTGTAACCGTAGGGACTGATGACCCCGTAGTTAAGTCGCATAAGTTCTCGTGAAACTAGGAGGAGCGGGCGAAACTAGGAGGAGGCGTTAACCGCTAAGCTCCCTCCTGCCTCCCTTCCCACGGCCGCAATCACGCTCCACGTCCCGTGTGACGCACCCGCAAAACGCAGCAGGCGTTCGTTGACCGTGTGTCCCCCGCCCGCCCTGCGTCTCCCTTTAGGAGGGCCGCATCCCTTAAATCAGCCCAGAGGCTGACCTCGATATCGATCACGCTCCGATATCGACTTGGCCTGCTGCCCGGCGAAATACGGCGCCGGGATTCCCCTGCTGCTCGCTTCGCGACGGAAGTCGGCCACCCATCTGCTAGGGAGATTGTTCAAATGTTTGTAGAGCTTATGGGACTTAACTACACTTCATCAGAGACGAGTGTATCGTCAGGCGTGCCCCAGGGGAGTGTGACAGGACCGCTATTATTTTCTATCTATATAAATGATCTGATGGACAGAGCAACTTGTAATTTTCGGCTGTTTGCTGATGATGCTGTGGTGTATGGGAGGGTGTCGTCTGTAACTGAATGTAATAGCATACAGGATGACTTAGACAAAATTGCGAAGAATGGCAGCTAGCTCTCAATGTAGAAAAATGTAAGGTGATGCGCATGAGTAGGAAAAACAATCCCATAATATTCGAATACAGCATTAGTAGTGGGCTTCTTGATGCTGTCGCGTCGTTCAAATATCTAGGCGTAACACTGCAGAGCGATATGAAATGGAACGAGCATGTAAGGACAGTTGCAGTTGTGAGTAAGGCGGACAGCCGACTTCGGTTTATTGGGAGAATTTTGGGAAGATGTACTTCACCTGTAAAGGAGACCGCGTATAAAACGCTTGTACGACCACGTCTTGAATATTCCTAAAGTATTTGGGACCCGCAACAGATCGGTTTAAAGGAAGACATAGAGGCAGTTCAGATGCGAGCAGCTAGATTTGTTGCCGGTAGGTTCGACCAATGCGCGAGTGTCACGGAAATGCTCCGGCAACTCAATTGGGGATCGCTGGAAGAAAGACGACGTTCTTTTCGTGAATTTCTGTTAAGTAAATTTAGAGGGCCGGAATTTGAAGCTGAGTGTAATACGATCTTGCTGCCGCCTACTTACATTTCGCGTAATGATCACAAAGACAAGATAAGAGAAATTATGGCTCGCACGGAGTCATATAGGCATTCTTTCTTTCCTCGTTCTATTTGGGAGTGGAATAGGAAAGGAAATGCCTAGTAGTGGTACAGTGTACCCGCCGCCACGCACCTTACGGTGAATTGCGGAGTATATATGTAGATCAACTAGGACGGCACAAATATGCATGTCCGAGGTGGGGTTTCGAACCCCTGACCGTAGTGGCCGTGCAGACCGTGACTGAATCGCCTCAGTCCCCTCGGCCGGCGCGTGGTCATCAGTCCGTAGCTTACAAACTAGTTAAACCGAGGTAAACTAACCTACGGACAAACACACACACCCATGCCCCAGGGAGGACTCGAACCTCCACGGCGAGCAGCCGCGCGCTCCGCAGCGAGGCGCCTTAGACCGCTCGGCCACTCCACCGCGGACTGCACCAGTTCTCGTCTCTTTATCCCGTTCGCGAAGCAACTGAGCGAAGAAGCTCTCAATCCATCTATGAGCGCTGAATTCACACTCATTTCGTCCTAGCGATCTGTAAGCTGCTGAAACGGCCGTCAGTGGTATAAAAGAAAGTCCAGGACACGAAAAAATCGGTTTTCAAATTGAAAGATTCGATGACGTGGACACGACACTCGAGCCGACTGTAAAAGTACAGTTCACAAAATGTATTTTTAAAACCAGCGGCTGTTTATTAAAAACCTTATATATCAACCAGTTTCGGTCAATACACCATCTTCGTAAATAAACTATAAAAAAAATAAATAACTAAATAAAAAATAAACGTAATTAATGTACACAAACAAAGACAGGAAATAACCAGCAAAATTACATATAATGAGATTGAAAACGGGAAATCATGTCATTTAGCATATAGTTTAAAATACTTACAAGGTTTTAAAACTGAATGGTAAATTGCATCAAATAAAATACAAACAATTTTCTTAAAAGGGCAACCACAGCTTAAATACATATTTATGGAATTCTCTACACAAAAAATAAAGATTGAAAATTAAAATTGACTTTGATGATGTCTTAGGTGGAGGTGTGTAAAGAATGAAATCGCAACAGCTGTCAAGATGTGTTTATTCCGACACTGCCGGTTTCTCATCAGCAAAGATGCATCTTCAGGTGGATGACATCTGTGTATAGGAAACATCTGAACTAATAACTGTAGTCTGTAAAAAGGCCCTTTTACAGACTACAGTTATTAGTCTGACAGCTGTTGCGATTTCATTCTTTACACACCTCCACCTAAGACATCATCGAAGTCAATTTTAATTTTCAATCTTTATTTTTTGTGTAGAGAATTCCATAAATATGTATTTAAGCTGTGGTTGCCCTTTTAAGAAAATTGTTTGTATTTTATTTGATGCAATTTACCATTCAGTTTTAAAACCTTGTAAGTATTTTAAACTATATGCTAAATGACATGATTTCCCGTTTTCAATCTCATTATATGTAATTTTGCTGGTTATTTCCTGTCTTTGTCATGGCTGTTAACACACGGATGTAAAAGTTTAGTTCGAATGTAACATTCCATTGCAACAACCTAACGCATCTGAAAAAAATTAAATTAAATTAAAATTAAAATAAAAAACATATTGATACAGTATTTGTTCTTTCGGATATATCCGAAACCCTTTAATTCATAGCGTAGCTGATCAACATTTTACCACAAATTCATTTGTAGCTGCTTGTATACATAGTGTTACAAATGCTATCAGATCTTCCTAGAAGTTATGTATTGCAGAGTTAGAAAGCTGCATTAAGTGACTCCTAACATGTGCGTCTGTTTACTTTTCCTCCTTTGTCACGTAGAAGCAGCCAGTCGCATACCACCGTTGCATTATTAGTTACTTTCTAAAAGATGAGACGCATAATGGTGATGTTTACTGCATCGGGTACAGCATGGAAGCACTATGAAGCTGACCAGATATGAACGTTTTGTTGTTTAGTAGCGCACAATAATTTTAAGGAATTTTTCTCAGTACTTTTTCTAAGTAAATACGAAATATACATTAATCGTGGTAGTTTTTGTAGCTTCAAATAAAAAGTAATGCATTAAAGGGTTAAGGAATGCAGTATATGCTGCGAGCAAGATGAACTACTGAGCAGAGAGCAGTACAATCTTAGTGTGCTATTAGTAGACAATTTGGATAGGAAGGGAAGAGTTCCTGTATAGTCTGATTCGTCAAAGCGACCGCTGCCCTGAAGCGGGGAATCCGGATTCGAAACCCGGCCCAGCACAAATTTTCAACTTTGTCGTTGAATTTATTTCAACGCTCTTTAACGGTCGAAATGTTTCAGTTTTTCGATTTGCTACACCACCTTTACTACAGCGTAAATAGCGGCCATGAATGTCATTAGGATTTTTGTTTGCCCAGTCACGGTAGTTCTGTATTCGTACAGAAGGACGCCATCTAAAGGAAGTAATCTTTAAAAAAATTATAAATGAAATCAATATTAGGGAAATGGCAAAGTTGTAATATTTCAATTACTATGCCTTAATTTTCTTTCCTTCATCACTTGCAGTTGTTGTGGTCTTCAGTCCGGAGACTGGTTTTATGCAGCTCTCAACATAGCAACGGCAACCTACATCTGTCTGAATCTTCTTACTGTATTCATCTCTTGGTCTTCCTCTGCGGTTTTTACCCCACACACTTCCCTCCAACGCTAAATTCACAATTCCTTGATGTCTAAGAATGTGTCCTACCAATCGATTCCTTCTTTTAGTCAAGGTATGCCAAAAATTCCTTTTCTCCCCAATTCTGTTCAGTACCTCCCCATTAGTTACGCGATCCACCCACCTAATCTTCAGAAATCTTCTGTAGCACCACATTTAAAAGCCTGTTTTAAGAATTTTTTTAAAGGGAACTTACTAAGTTTTATCTAAAAATTCATCTAATGTGTAGAAGGAGTTGCCATTCAGAAATTCTTTTAATTTCTTTTTAAATACTAGTTGGCTATATGTCTGACTTTTGATGCTACCTAGTAAGTGACCGAAGAGTGTTGTGGCAGCATAATTCACCCCTTTCTGTACCAAAGTTGGATTTAATATTGAACAGTGAAGACCACTCTTTCTCCTAGTGTTTAGCTATGCACACACTGCTATTACTTTTGAATTGGGTCGGATTGTTAATAACAAATTTCGTACGTGACTGCAGCATGTATTGTGAAGCTACTGGCATGCTGCTTTGTGTTAGCTACAAACGTCTCGATCCAGTCACGCAGTCGTACATGTATCAAAAACGATATGTGGAGACGCAATATTTTTGCCTTGGTCGCCAACTTAAAAAAAAAAAAAAAAAATTCATAACAAAACGAATTTAAATAGCAATTAAACAATGTCCAGAGACATATTTTGCCTCGACATTTTAATGCGGTGCCTCTCGTTCAGTTGAATAAAAGGAGTGTAGGTTATTTATCTGCAGGTAGGAGATATTTGCTATTCTGAAATCACAGGCTACGCGAAGCTTCGTCAACTTTGAGGACCGCACTCGATGACGTCAGAGCCGCTTCAGTAATGAGGGAGACGCAGAAAACAAAAGAGAAGCGGTGAGCGGTGCTACCCGTGCACGACCCACCGGCCTCCTCCGTGTCCTGGCGGTGGACGTCGTAGCTGAGGACCGTCTGTAGAATACCTTGCGTGTACCGTTCGCGAACCTGTACGTTCCCAAGAAATAAATAAAAGCGAATTAATAAAGCAATACGAAAGTAAACAACATCCGACACTTTCAAGATATTTTTTTTATTTATTTCTTGAGGGTTCCGTACGTGGAAACTGAGCCCCATAGGCAAAAACGGATTTCATTTTCGAATACAGCAATCACGATTTGGCAGAGAAAACAAATCACATTCGTTCTAAAAGCACTCCACTCCATATTTTTGTGGCGCTGGCACGCTAACAATAATTGATAGTTTGGTTGCATAAACTTGATGTTTCATTTATCCTTCTGAATCTGCTTACTGTATCCATCTCTTGGTCTTCCTCTGCGATTTTTACCCCACACACTTCCCTCCAACGCTAAATTCACAATTACTTGATGTCTAAGAATGTGTCCTACCAATCGGTCCCTTCGTTTAGTCAAGGTATGCCAAAAATTCCTTTTCTCCCCAATTTTGTTCAGTACCTCCTCATTAGTTACGCGATCCACCCACCTAATCTTCAGCATTCTTCTGTAGCACCATATTTCAAAAGCCTCTATCCTCTTCCTGTCCACACTGTTTATTGTCCATGTCTCACTCCCATACAAGGCAACACTCCGCATAAATGCCTTCAGGAAGGATTTCCTTAGGCTTAAATCAATATTCGATGTTAACAAATTTCTCTTTTCAAGAACGCTTTTCTACCCATTGCCCTTCTGCATTTTATATCCTCTGTACTGCGACTTTCTTAGACTGCACTCCATTACCCTAGTTTTGCTCTTGTTAATGTTCATCTTATATTCACCTTTCAGCACCCTGTCCATTCTGTTCAACTGCTGTTCCAGGACCTTTGCTGTATCTGACAGAATTACTATGTCGTCGGCAAAACGCAATGTTTTTAATTCTTCCCCCTGAACTTTAATTCCTTTACCAAATTTCTCCTCGCTTTCCTTTATAGCTTGCTCAATGTTCAAATTGAACAACAATGGAGAAAGACTACAACCCTGTCTTACTCCCTTCCCACTGCTTCGCTTTCATGCCCTTCAACTCTGACAACTGTGTCTGGTTTTTGTACAAGTTGTAAATAACCTTACGCTTCCTATATTTTACGCCTGCTTGCTTCACAACTTGAAAGAATTTATTCCAATCGACACTGTCAAAAGCCTTCTCCAAATCTACAAAAGCCAGATATGTAGTTTTGCCTTTTCGTAATCTATCTTCTTGGATAAGCCGTAAAGTGAGTATTGCCAGAACCCAAACTGATCTTCCCCGAGGTCGGCTTCTACCATCTTTTCCATCCTTCTGTAAATAATTCGTGTTAATATTTTGCAACCGTGACTTATTAAACTGATGGTTATGTAGTTTTCACACCTGTCTGCTCCTGATTTCTTTGGAATGGGGATTATTACATTTTTCTTAAAGTCTGAGGGTACTTCGCCTGCCTCATACATCTTACACACCAGGTGAAAGAATTTTGTAATGGCTGGTTCTCCCTGAGACTTCAGTAGCTCTGATGGAATAATCATCTACTCCAGTATTATAGTATTATTGGATTTTCGCAATGTACCCATGTTTCTTTGTCCCACTGTATCTACGAATTTCTACGGCGACCTTACAAAAAGGGCCGACGTCTGGAACAGTGTACCTTTCAGCGTGCATCACACGGAACACATGAAATTTATCTCGTTTTGAAATTCAAGAGTAAAGAATTTAGCCGAGATTGGAAATAAAACTCTAGACTGGAATCCTGTGGTAAGGTACTCTCTCTCACATGCCGTACGAATTATTACGCAGACTGTACCATTCCTCTTGTTTTGCAGGTGTACGTGCAAACATTATGGCAGTCGGATACACGGGTTTGATGCAGATCTATCAGCTATATAATTCCTACCGCCAATTATAATCAACATGCCAGTTGCACCAATTGAACGTTTTCTCGCGTTCTGGAGTATGTTCCTGCTCAGAAAAAAAAATAGATAAGGAACCATCTTTAAAGTGGGATGTTTACTGTGTCAAACTTTGAACTCATACAGCGTTACAAAAGGAACAATAATTACCCTGTGAAAATACTATTCACTGATTGAATTATGAACTTTACCACATACGTGATATCTTCTACGAAATATGATTCAGTGCAACGAATACTTACAAAACATATGCGGAATCGAAGGCAACATTGTGTCAAAATTTGAACGCCATCTACATCTACATCTACATGGGATACTCTGCAAATCACACTTAAGTGCCTGGAAGAGGGTTCATCGAACCATCTTTATACTATTTATCTCCCATTCCATTCTCGAATAGCGCGCGGGAAGAAAAAACATCTGAATCTCTCAGTTCGAGGTCTGATTTCTCATATTTTATTCTGATGATCATTTCTACCTATGTGGGTGGGAGTCACCGATATATTTTCGCATTCGGAGGAGAATGTTGGTGATTGGAGTATCGTAAGTAGCCTACGCCGCAGCGATAAGCACCGTTGTAGTAATGATTCCCATCCCAGATCCTGTATCACTTCCGTAACGCTGTCTCTCCTGTATCGTGACAATACGAAACGAGCTGCCCTTCTTTGGACTCTTTCGATGTCCTCCGTCAAACCCACCTGATAAGGATCCCACACTGGGCAGCAATACTCCAAAAATGGACGGACAAGCGTAGTGTACGCAGTTTGTTTTGTAGTTCTGTTGCATTTTTTAAGGATTCTGCCGATAAAATGCAGAACCCTTAAAAGATGCAACAGAACTACCAAAGAAACTGCATACACTACGCTTGTCCGTCCATTTTTGGAGTACTGCTGCCCAGTGTGGGATCCTTATCAGGTAGGTTTGACGGTGGACATCTGTGAAGAATTTTAGATTTCAGATTTTGAACAAACGATCATTTACATTTGTAAATGTAGATGTTCCTAACCGCAAATCGACGAAAGGTCTTGACCGAATACTATGAAATTTTGACACAGCTTTCTACTGGAAATATGTGGAAGTTCTAAATACATTTTAATAATGTCATATATGAATTTATATATATTTCATGATGGCAAAACGTTGTTATAAAATCGCAATATATAAAGAAATGGACATCTGAACACGTTCCTGTATTAGAATGCAACCTTTTTTTTTTTTTTTTTTAACAAACTTTGAGCTCAATTGGTGTAGAACTTTTCGCGATATTGAAACGTACAAAAAGCAACAGAACATTTTTAAAGGTAGAGATAGGCAGGCAAACTGTAGCCATTTACTATCTAAGCAGCTTGTGGTAGCTTTGATTTTGTGTTATTATTTGTTGTGTCCGAATCTAAGCAGAATATCTTAGTTTTTCGTCTTCTATAATTACTTGTGCAAGGAAACAACAGGGTTGCGAGGGACAGAGAATTTTCTTCGCTTGTCTCATGCGGCAAGAAACTTTTTTTTTCTTCTTTCTTTTAACAGAATGCCTATTTGAAACGGACTGGCATACTGTGAGCATATATAATGCACCAGCAGTACCGTACCCTATTGAAATTAGTTGGATGCTTTAGGCAGTTCAAAAATTTCGGCAACAGCGTTTGTGATCAAATATTTGACGGACTTTAACTTGCGCCATTGAATCCCTGTTTAAAAAAAAAAAAAAGTACCGAAAGGTCTGGTGGAAAATTATGTCAAAGGCCTAGGCGCTCAACTGAAATCAGTTTCACATTTACGCCGAAAAATTATTAATACCGTATACGTCAAACATAACGGCAGTTTTGGTGGGATAAAAAGCCCCCGGAACTTTTTGTTCGCTACAATTGCTGCGAAAGCAGGCGGTGCGTAAGCGCTGAAGAGGCTTCATTATTTGAACTATAAGCCGCAATAAACTGCAGATCGTACAGGTCTGTCAAAAAAAAAAAAAAAAAAAAAAAAAAAAGGAAACAACGATAGTGTCTCTATTTACAATGACTAGTATTGCCTGTGGTAGAAATTCGACCAGTTGTGTTTGCAAAGCCCTGTTTTTCAGTAGTGTGCTATGAGACTGGTTTTGAAGGATGAAATGAAATATAATACCTTTTTTTTTTTTTTTAAGAGATGTATTAAAAGAAATTTCTTTTTTACTGCTTTATTTATTTATTCTTATATTTCCTTATTCGTATGCTTATCCTTACAGAGAAAGAGCTGAAGACATTGTAGCACGTATAAACCAAAAATATGGTCTGTGGCATCACGTTTCGCTGTATGTAACCTCCTTGCTATAGAGACGCAAACGTCATCGCTATATGGTCATATTATTCGCAAAAGGGCATTTCACTCTTGGCAAGAAGAATGGACACATAGCTCACGCTACGAAGGACGCAGCTATGCTCATATACAAGATACAATACCTACAAGACCATGGTTTGATATAGTCAATGGACCCCGACAAGCAACGAGTACATTGAGTAGAATAAGATTTAACCATGGCTCATTCCCTGAACACTTATACCGACTGAATATAAATCAAACACCGGCTTGTGATTGTGATGGCATCTCGCGAGGAGACACGAACCATTTATTTTTTCAATGCCCAAAATATCAACAAGCGAGGAAAGTTTTTTATCATCTATCATCAAAAATAAAGTGCCACAACCAATGACAATTCAAATCCTTACTATACGAATCCAACACAAAAGTCTACGAAGCCATAATCGAGTTTATATGTAACGGAAAGATTAAAATATAATGGTCATCACTAAAGTAATTTGGGCATTAAAGGACTATGTAAAATAAAGGAAGGAAATAATAGTATTATATGGCATTGATTCTAACAAAGAAATGACTGAATGGTTTGAAACCGAAGTCAAAGAAACAACAAACAACAAACAACAACAAACCTCATCGCTGGCCTTCAGACCGAATTCTTTTTATAATTAGACTACTTTCAACCACCATATCTTCCACCCTTTATAGCTGTCGGCATGGAACCGCTAAGGTGTACAATGGGAGACTTCTGTAGTTTTCGCTGCAGAGCGAAATATTAAAACTCACACACACGTAGAATTTTATATACACCGATAACTTTCCATCCCAATATACTCCACCCTTTTATCATTATCAACCCTCAAGCAACAATGCAACCAATAAAACCATTTTTAAAGAGTAAATATAATTTTCAAAGAGTCATTATTGTTCCGCATTTCCCGTTATATTCTTCAAATTACTAAATATCTATCCGATCGCCATAAAACCCTGCCTAAAGCCTTCCCCGGGTAGACATTAGTAACTGTAAAAATTTTTAGCTCTTTGTGTCTTGTGGTTCAGACGTGATAAACGTACACCGAACAGACATTCACATTTATAGATATAGATAACTTATATACAACATAACTACATTTAAAAACTCTATTTAAAAGTTAAGAATTGAACATTGCCGCGGTGGAGTAGCCGAGCGGTCTAAGGCGCCTCGGTGCGGAGCGCGCGGTTGCTCGCCGTCGGAGGTTCGAGTCCTCCCTGGAGCATGGTTGTGTGTGTTTGTCCTTAGGTTAGTTTACCTTATTTTAAGTAGTTTGTAAGCTACGGACGGATGGCCACGCAGTTTGGTCCGATAGATTTACAGAAATTTTAACATTTGATTTGAAATGAACATTATGAAGAATTAAAAAATGGGGAGCAGTGGAAATCGAACCTGGCACCTTAAGATTCGAACTCCAAGCGCTAACTGACTGTGCTAATTTTATCTGTAGCAATATGGCACCTGCAACGTCTTATAATGTATTGGCGAAACTTATGGAGAACCTGTAGTATATCCTTCTTTTTGTTTTTACCGCTCTTAACGGCCACGTGGACACATAATTTTTATGTTCGTAACATCTATGACAAACCACCTTTCGAATTATGTACGATTCATTGGCCTTCTTGTATGATTAATATTAAAAATCTGTACCCTCAGTTTCGTGTTAACGTATTTATATAATGATGATGATGCTGATATTCATGAAAGAACGCCATGAAATACAAGACACAGCAAGTTCACATTCACATTTATATTCTGCAGAAATGATTGGCAATATCTTCAGATTAGATTCAATAAGAATAACAACCGTCTAGATCACTAAAATTATATTTGTTGATTACGACGTTTCGGCGTCTGCCATCATCAGGTCTAAAAACCTCTGAATTTTCAGAGTAAAGTTCACCGTCAACAATAAAATATCTACCTTGTAGGTACGTCAGCTGCCTAGCATCTACCTACTAGGTAGATATTTTATTTTATAGTTTTCAAAATGAAATGCCAAGATCGCACATTAACAATTTATTAAGTGACGACCGGTTTCGGTGAACTGTGTCACCATCATCTGGTGACATACATATTACTAGCTGGTCATCTTGTATTAAAAAAGTATAAAATAACAAGTGCAACACTGCACTTGTCATTATATAAAAAATACACAAGTTAAAAACATGACCGCTTACAAAAGTACTAGTATTGCAGTTGCGGTGATCACTGTGTCCCCAGTGGTGTAGGGGTCAGCGCAACTGCATAACAAGCAGGAGACCCAGGTTCGAATTGCGGCTGGGGACATATTTTCAGCTTTTCCCATTCGCAGTTGATGTCATATATTCTGAAATAATAACAACTGCAGGAGCAGAAGTGACGTCTATTCTCTC
Source organism: Locusta migratoria (assembly GCA_026315105.1). Lineage (NCBI taxonomy): Eukaryota > Metazoa > Arthropoda > Insecta > Orthoptera > Acrididae > Locusta > Locusta migratoria. Next base: position 120,712,184 of record CM048752.1, read on the forward strand.
GGAACAGACGCCACGTGTATACTCTCCATTCTGTTCCCCTCCCAAGTCCTTTGCTGTCTCTGACAGAATTACAGTGTCACCAGCAAAACACAAATTCTTTTATTTCTCCATCCTGAACTTTAATTCCTCCGCCGCATTTCTCTTTGCTTTCCTTCACAGCTTGCTCAATGTTCACATTAAATAAAACTGCATAAAGCCTACAATCCTATCATGTCCTTCTGTACGGGTTGTAAATACCCTTCCGTTCCCTATATTTCGCCCCTGCTGACTCGAGGCTAACGGAGATATGAGGAAGAGATCTAGCAGCGCAGAGGCGGAAGATGTTTCCCGAATTTCCATCTCGCCGGGGAAAGACGCGAGGGCGAAATGCGATGCAAATCCCCGTGCGGATTTGCATGGCGCCTTCAGTGTGGACCGGAATACCTGCGGCATGCGGGCAGCTTGCGGCACAGTAGTTTCTGAATAATATCCCGACGGAAGCGCGCGCGGGTATCTTTTAGTCGTTCTGCCTGGAAGAAGGGCAGAATTTACGGCCTCTATCTGAACTGCAGCGTCCGGATAGGTTTGAGTGTGCTGGCAGTAGAATAGGCATTACAAACGTTCATGTCGGCATCGTGTCGATGTTTGGTTGGAAGGGTGAAAGGACCAAACAGCACCGTCATGAGTTTCTAGAACGATCCGGCAGATCCGAAAGTAAGAGATTTCAGTCAAGTATGCGTTCCGGCTTGATTTGATTTGATTTGATTTTTTCAGGGAAGCCAAAACAGTGTTGGTCCACTGCCCGCACCGAAACTAAGTATATTGTGCGGTATCGCTCCCTGTACATCTAGTAAAGCCAACCAATGCCCTTGAACAGTGCAAGGAGTCCCTTTACCAGTTCTTTATTAGACACAATTTCTTCGGGTCTGGTTGTCCCAAATGTTCTGTGCCTTTTACTCTCCAATGCAATGCATTCGAAGATTAGATGTGATGCAGTTTCATCACCGTCATCACAGATCCTACATTTAGGGTCCTCTTCGGTTATTCCCATTGTATGTAGGTGTTTTTTGAAATCCCCATGGCCTGTCAGCAATCCAACCGTGAGTCTAATCTCTCTCCTGTTCAGGCCCAGGATTGCTTTGGCATCATTACTTTGCCATGTTTTTGTTGATGGACTTTGGTCCAATATTCTACGTGCTGTCTTCTGAGACAGTTACGTAGCTCCAATTTGATCATTGCCTTGATGATTGTCAGGACAGGTTCCGGTCCAATAAATGGAGTCTCTGCCCCCATCCTGGCTAATCTGTCGGCATGTTCGTTGCCACTGATCCCCGAGTGGCCAGGGACCCACAATAGGTTTACTCTATTGCTTTCCCCTAACTCCACCAGAACCCTGTGACATTCTGCAACAATTTCAGACCTTGTTGCAGGAGCTGCCAGTGATCTCAGGACTGCCTGGCTGTCTGAATAGATATAGATGCTACGGTCTTTGTAGCACCTACGCAAATTCTCCTCCACACACGCCCTGATGGCAGTGATTTCGGCCTGGAATACTGAGGCCAGTTTTCCCAGAGAGATGACGCCCTCCAGTCTTGGCTGCACCCCGTATACCCCGGCCCCAACATCTTGGTCTGATTTTGACCCGTCAGTGAACCAGACAATATCCCCCGTACGGCGTCGAACTATTTTCTTCCACTGCTTCCAGTTTTTGCCAGCTTTGAGTCTGTGTGCACCAGCCGCTGCCTCCATCTTGACCCAAAGTTGTAATGGAGGCATATCCAGCATGGTTCCCATCCCAGCAGTTGGTGTGCTGCTGATTCCGCCTGTTATGGCTAAGCAGGCGTTCGGGCTTACTCAGGAAATTCTGCTAATAAAAGTGGGACGCTAAAATGTTTATCCCCTCCCCCCCCCAAAAAAAAAGTACAATAAATGAAAGTCTCTCAACGAATTCCTACCACCCAAAAAAAAAAAAAAAAAAAAAAAAAAAAAAAAAAAAAAAAAAAAAAGCTTTGACATCTCATGGGAAACCAAGTCCGTTATCTTATTGTTAAGAAATACCAGAAGGTAACACAAACAAGTAAGCCAGGATTCATTTCAGTGAATTTTCATAACCACCTGAGCTGTCTTTTATGCCTTTATTACCTCAAAATGTTCAAATGTTTGTAGAACTTATGCGACTTAACTACGGGGTCATCTGTCCCCAAGCTTACAAACTACTTATCAACTAGCTAACACTAAGGACGGCACAAATATCCATGCCCGAGGGGGGATTCGAACCCCCGACCGTAGTGGCCGTGCAGACCATGACTGAAGCGCCTCAGTCCCCTCGGCCACCGCGGCGGGTGTTCCAAAAGTAAGAGATTTCAGTCAAGTATGCGTTCCGGCTTAGTCAGGAAATTCTGCTAGTAAAAGTGGGACGCTAAAATGGTTACACCACCCCCCCCCCAAAAAAAAAGAAAGTAGAATAAATGAAAGTTTCTCAACGAATTCCTACCACCCAAAAAAAAGCTGTGAGATCTCATGGGAAACCAAGTCCGTTATCTTATTGTTAAGAAATACCAGAAGATAACACAAACAAGTAAGCCAGGATTCCTTTCAGTGAATTTTCATAATCCACCTGAGCTGTCTTTTATGCCTTTATTAGCTCACGGCCCGTTTCGCACCGTTAAAGCTGCATCTTCAGGTATTTTCCTTAGTACATGATGTGGGAAGACTTATTACGACGTTCCAATATTCGTGTTGGGTACCGAGTTTTTTGGGCATCTCCTTAAAACGTGAATAGTTTCGTATGTGACATCATTAAGCGGACGTCTATAGGGTTGAACTCGGTTGCTTTCGAGTTTGTTCGTGTGGTGGTATCATCACCTTCTAGCATGTCCTCGTGGAAATCATCAGTATTGAGAGTAACTTTTTACTAGCTCGAAAACTGTATAATACGGCACACGATATGAATGTACAAAGACACGAAATTGTGGAATCTAGCAGCAGCCACATGCTCAGATAAATGATATATAAAAGTGAAGATGAAGAACTTCGCATCTGTGCAATACTTCTTGGCTCAGTTTCCGAGTGTCTTATCTTCTAGTGAGATCGAAGAGTTCAGTAAGTTTCAGTTTTATGCAGCCACTGAAAACGTTTTTAGCATTGTGCGTAAAGACAGAATTCCGACAAACTCTTAGCACTTCAACATTGAATTTATTAATAGTAGAAAAAAATTAAAATGATTTCTTCAAAAAAATGTTTGCCATCAGTGAATATTTACCGAAAAGCAGTTGAGCAATGCTAAGAAAGCGACTAGGTTGTACTATTCAAGTTATAAAACATCCACTGTCACTTCAGGTTCTCTCTCTCCCAGTGCTGAAATTTTCACGAATGCTTCAAAAATTAGGGAGAACGATTTAATTATGACTAGTAACAATGCTGCAAGAGGAGGATATGGATGGAGATATTGTAAGTTATGTTTTAAGTTATCTTGTGTTTGTGCGCAATTTTAATGAGATTTTTGTTTTTATAGATCTATAGCCCATATAGATAAATATTAATCTAGAAATCACAAAATCTAAGATGCTCAGTTCTGAGGAAGAAAATAATTAGCTATTAAGTTTTTCTCCCCCCCCCCCCCCCCGCCGACACTCATTCCTACTGTACACATGAGAATGAAGTAGTAATGTGCTGCCCCTATGTCATCTGCAACCTTACGGAAACTGTTTTCACTATTTTGATGATAACTTATTCATCAATGGGTATGCATCTGAAATGTATCATAGTTACTGGGCAACAGTACTCCAGGAGAGGTGATGTAGGCAGTCTCTTTGGTGGAGCTGGTGCATCTTCGAAGCGTTCTGCCGATGAAACGTAACCTCTGGTTCGCCTTCCCCACAATATTTTCTATGTGTTCTCTCCAGTCAAAGTTGTTCGTAATTGTAACTCCTAGGTATTTGGTAGAATGTACGACCTTAAGGTTTGACTGATTTATCGCGTAATTAAAGTTCAATGGATTTCTTTTAGTGGTCATGTGTATTACTTCACACTTTTCTTTATTTACTGTCAATTGCCAATTTTCGCACCATGCAGAAGTTTTGTCTAAAGCGCTTTGCAGTTGCTTTTGATCCTGAATTGACTTCACTAACCGATAAACGACAGCATCATCCGCACACAGTCTAAGGAAACTATTCAGTTTGTCTCCTAAATCGTTTATAAACACGAGGAAGAGTAGGGGACCTATAACGCTTCCTTGTGGAACGCCAGATATCACTTCTGTTTTACTTGATGACTTACCGTCAATTACAACGAACTGTGTTCTTTCTAATAGGAAATCGTGAATCCAACCGCACAATTGGTGAGATATTCCATAAGCACGCAATTTCATAAGAAGCCGCTTGTGGGGTACAGTGTCAAAAGCCTTCCTGAAATGCAGAAATGTGGAGTCGATTTGAGATCCCTTGTCGATGGCACTTATCACTTCATGTGAATAAAAGGCATTATGGGTGGAGCTGGCAAAGGGTCGGATCCTCGGCTATTTAAGAGCAGCAGTGACGCTATAGAGAACTCCGAAGAACTTGCCCAGGTCCACTACATCAATGGGTATGACATCGTTCTGTTTTATTTCTCTTTACTAACTTATCTTAATGTTGGCACTGATGTATATTGCTTGAATGTCCTCTAAATGTAACGATGATACATTTCAGGGCTTCAGTACTGAAGATGGTCCAGAATAAGGACCGAAACTAGTTGAATAAATAATTAAATCATTAAAGTTTAGCCTTTTTTTTAATAGATAAAGTTAAATAAGAGTGCTGAATGAAACTTTCACTCTGCAGCGGAGTGTGCGCTGATATGAAACTTCCTGGCAGATTAAAATTGTGTGCCGGAACTGGAACTTGAACTTGGGACCTTTGCCTTTCGCGGACAAGCGCACTACCGATTGTGCTATCCCGACACGACTCACGATGCCGCCTCACAAATTTACTTCCGCCAGTACCTGGCCTCCTACTTTCCAAACTTCACAGAAGCTCTCCTGCGAAACTTGGAAGACTAGCACTCCTGGAAGAAAGGGTATGGTGGAGACATGGCTTAGCCACAGCCTAAGGGATGTTTCCAGAATGAAGTTTCATATCAGAGCACACTCCGCTGCAGAGTGAAAGTTTCATTCTGGAAACATCCCTTAGGCTGTGGCTAAGCCATGTCTCCACCATATCCTTTCTTCCGGGAGTGCTAGTCCTGCATGTTTCGCAGGAGAGCTTCTGTGAAGTTTGGAAAGTAGGAGGCGAGGTACTGGCGGAAGTAAAGTTGTGAGGCGGCATCGTGAGTCGTGTCGGGATAGCACAGTCGGTAGTGCGCTTGCCCGCGAAAGGCAAAGGTCCCAGGTCCGAGTCCCGGTTCCGGCACACAATTTTAATCTGCCAGGAAGTTTCAAATAAGAGTGCTGTTTGATAATCCCACAAAGTGAAACAAAAATGTTTCCAGAAATATGTCATAGTTTCCAGGCTGACCAATGGGCTCGCTTACCTGTACATGATGGCAGGGGGTCGTAGCTTACCACACCCAGGCCACGCTGCAGAAGAGCGAGATATCGCCGTGTGTTGTGAGGTACCTGCCACCAGTAGCAGAACAGCCCCGATACCGCGTTGTGAAGCATCTGTCCTGGCGCGCCGCACTTATACAGAGACAGGAGAGCCACTTACCTTAGCTGTCTGCTGGCTGCTGCCTGCTTGACTTGATGGCGGCTTACCTGCAACAGCAGAGAGAGAGCGGAGGTGAGCCTCATGAAAAATGGATCGGCCGCCTCTCAAGTCTCTACAGGCTGAGAGCTCCACAATTAGCCGCCTGCTCCTTTCTGTAAACACCGGTCCATTTCCCGTCTCCTCTTATTAGCCGAAAAGCCCGTCTCTATCAAGACGTCGTTTGTCGAAGGCAAGTTAAATCCTCATTTTCCTCTTTACGCCAAAAAGCGACAGATGGTCAAATGGATGTACACTTTACTCTATAACACAGGTAAGGATACCTGATCGATATATATATATATACTTTTCACACTGTATATAATCAATAACCGGACCTTCCTTTTTTGTTTAATCGCAGCATTTTACAGTTGTAATCAACGTCTATTGTTATTCTCGGGTGTAAATTGTAAGTTGTAGATTTTGTACAATAAATATTTTTTCTGTAGCTGTACACGTTTGTTTTATATAACCAAATTGGACTTACTTTTTGGACGTACCTCGTATGTAGCAAAGTGCAGCAGCATCTGCACTTTATCGCGCATGATGCAGAGAATACCAATAGACGTTGATCACAAATCTAAAATGCTGCGATTAAACAAAAAAGGAAGATCTAGTTATTAATTATATACAGGGTGAAAAGTATTTAAACCGACAAAGTCTTGGGAGGTTGTAGGGGACATCAAAACAAATATTTTCCCTAAAGTCATTTTCTCCGATAAGGAGTATTTAAACCAGTAGATGAACTTCCGTTTGGTTATATAACGCAAACGTGTACAGATACAGAAAAAAATATTTATGTACAATATCTACAACTTAAAATTTACACACACACACACACATATATATATATATATATATATATATATATATATATATATATATATATATATATATATATATATGCAGATAATAACAATAGACGTTGATCACAAATGTAAAATGCAGCGATTAAACAAAAAAAGGAAGATCCAGTTATTAATTATAAACAGGGTGAAAAGTATATCCATCCTCATGTTCCTCTTCACGCGAAAAACCGACAGATGGTCGAATGGATTTTAAATTGACAATCCAGATTAACTCGAAAAAAAAAAAAAAAAAGAAAAACTTCACAGGAAAAAATATGTAGAATCCTAAGTTCATTATTTTCGAGGAGGGCATCCCTGGGGGAGGCGTGGGAGGCAACTTTAAAATTTCAAATGAGAATCCCCATTTTTTATTGCAGAATCGGATTCTACATAAAAACTACGTACATTTTGTATTAAACATTTGTTTGTTTCTTGATAGTTGGCGCTACAATACAATGAAATCCGTGTTCTCATTTTTGCGTGGAACATGGTTTCGGATAAATAAAATACTACTTATGTACTTCGTAAATTTTGAATCGCTAAAACTAAAACTCAACCTCTCTATCAGTTCCGTTTGTCGCGGTCTTAGTATTCCTTGGAGGAATTATGCAAAGGGGTCTGCTTCTCACTCATAGAAATTCTAACCCTGCCTAGAATACTAAGTCCGCGCCAAACACGACTGGTAGCGAGCAAAACACCACCCTATGGGGAGAGAGGGAGAGTTCTACTTTTAGCGAATCAAAATTTATGAAGTAAATAAGTATTTTTTTATTTATCCGTAAACATTTTCCACATATTTCATTGAATTACAGCGCCAACTACCAAGAATTAAAAAAAATTGTTTAAAACAAAATGTACGAATGAAACTTCCTAGCAGATTAAAATTGTGTGTAGGAACCGGGACTCGAACCTGGGACCTTTGCCTTTCTCGGGGAAGCGCACTACCGACTGAGCTATCCCAACACGACTCACGATGCCGCCTCACAACTTTACTTCCGCCAGTACCTCGCCTCCTACTTTCCAAACTTCACAGAAGCTCTCCTGCAAACACGCAAGACTAGCACTCCTGGAAGAAAGGATATGGAGGAGACATGGCTTAGCCACAGCCTAAGGGATGTTTCCAGAACGAAACTTTCACTCTGCATCGGAGTGTGCGCTGATATGAAACTTCCTGGGAGTAGGAGGCGAGGTACTGGCGGAAGTAAAGTTGTGAGGCGGCATCGTGAGTCGTGTCGGGATAGCTCAGTCGGTAGTGCGCTTGCCCGAGAAAGGCAAAGGTCCCAGGTTCGAGTCCCGGTTCCGGCACACAATTTTAATCTGCTTGGAAGTTTCATATCAGTGCGCACTCCGCTGCAGAGAGAAAGTTTCATTCTGAAAATGTACGTAGCTTTTTTTAATATAGAATCCGATTCTGCAATAAAAATGGGGGTTCCCATTTGAAATTTTGAAGTTGCCTCCCACGACACCCCCAGCGGACTGGGGAGGCGGGCTAATTTTAGCACCAGCGGATATCCCCCTCGAAAATAATCAACTTTAGATTCTACACTTTTTTTGTGTGAAGCTTATTATAAATATATATATATATCAGTTTTTAAATTTATTTATTCATGTGATTCTTCAGTTTCTCCCGGCGTATTTGATAATCAAAATATCCACGGGTGTACTGTCGGTCTATAGACACTAAAGACCGGCAGTAAACCCGTGGACATTTTGATTATTTATTTATGTTTTGTTAGAAAACACCGCAGCTGTATTCGCAATAATACTGTAGAATCCTAAATAAATATTGCAACCAGCCACAAGGTATTAATAAATCAATTTATTTCACCGTTAGTAGTTTCGGGTCTGGGCCCATCACCAGACGGTAGTATTGATTTCAGGTTTACATGGTGTCCTAAAATAACGAAGTTATGTGACTCCATGGGTTACAAAATTTATGTATTTCTATCCTGAGTATAACAAAGTTTTCTTGCTTATGTTGTTTACACTTGAATTAAATTACAATACAAGCAAGAAAACTTTGTTACATTTAGGACAGAAATACATCAACTTTGTAACCTATAAATTCACATAACTTCGTTATTTTAGGGCATAAATGTAAACCTGAAATCAATACTACCGTCTGATGATGGGATCACGCCCGAAACTAGTGATGGTGAAATAAACTGATTTATAAACACCTTGTGGCTGGTTGCAGTATTCAGTTTCTGATAACGATTCCGATGGGACGTCAAAAGCCGTGCGGAATGGTCGCATGGTCTACGGACTGGGTGGCCGTTTCCGTCGGAGGTTCGACTCCTCCCCCGGGCACTGGTGTGTTTGTTGATCTTAGTGTAATTTATTTCAAGTAGTTTCTAATAGTAGGGTCTGATGAGGATAAGAGTTTGGTCCAATAGGTTTACAAACATTTAAACATTTTGGACGTCAAATCCTAAGCTTCCTTCCTTCGTAGTATGCAACGTCCGTCTATATGTGCGGAAAATCGCTCAAAAGAGAAAAGGTTGCTGGAACGGACGGGATACCACAGAGTACGCGAAGGAACTGGCCCCCCTTCTCGCAGTGGTGTATCGTAGGTATCTAGAAGAGCGTAGCGTTCCGAAAGATTGGAAAATGGCGCAGGTCATCCCCGTTTTCAAGAAGGGTCCTCGAACAGATGTGCAGAACTATAGGCCTATACCTCTAACATCGGTCAGTTGTACAATTTTGGAACATGTATTATGTTCGAGTATAATGACATTTCTGGAGACTAGGAATCTGCTCTGTGGGAATCATCATGGGTTTCGAAAAAACGGAGAGCAGCGCGCTTCGTTACAGGGTCATTTGGTAATCGAGAAAGCGTTACGGAGATGATCGCTAAACTCCAGTGAAAGACTGCAGGAGAGACGCTCTGTCTCTCGGTACGGGCTTTTGTCGAAGTTTCGAGAACATACCTTTACCGAGAAGTCTAGCAGTATATTGCTGCCTCCTACGTATATCTCGCGAAGAGATCGTGAGGATAAAATCAGACAGATTAGAGCCCACACAGAGGCATGCCGACAATCTTTCTTTCCGAGAAGAACACGAGACTGGAATAGGAGGGAGAGCCGATAGTGGTAGTCAAGGTACCCTCCGCCAGACACCGCCAGTATGGATGGAGACACCGATGTACTAGCAGGATGTGGAGGTGGGCAGTGTTTGTTTGGTGCTGCAGTGTTTGGGCCGCGCAGCTGAAATAGGGCGGACGGCTCCATCGCCTCTGCGCTCCCCCAGGGCACCAGCAGCAGCAGCGGCGTTAAATCAAACGCGACTTACCCCCGGGGCAGTCCTTAAGGACAATTTATCGCCTGCTGGCTGGCGGGGGAGGGAGGCGGGCGCGCCGTATGTTGTTAGCGGCGCGGCGATGAGAAACGTCAGCTGCCGGGCCGTGTTTAATGGCGGCGCGCCGCCATGCCGCTCACGTAGCGACCGGCTATTCTGCTAGCAGAGTAGAGTAGCAGCTATGGAGGAGGGGGAGGAAGTGGAGGGGGGCGGAAGGGTAGTAGGGGTGGCAAGGGTTCACCCTCCCGCACTCTTGCTACCTTGGAACAGAACATGCAGTCACAGGTGTAACGAAGTAGCGATCGGCTAAACTGCGACTTTCCGATAACTGTGATTTTTTGTCACAGCTATTTCTCGATAAAAGTGATTTTTGTCACTGCGACCTTCCGATAAAAGCGATTTTTGTCACAGCTACTATCTGATAAAAGTGATTTTTGTCACTGCTACTTTCTGATAACAGTGATGTTTGTCACTGCTACTTTCCGATAACAGTGATTTTTGTAACTGCTAGTTTTAAATATCTGCGATTCCTAGTTGCGGCAGGGACGGAGTGCCCGGGCGCATTGAGACGCGGTGCTCCGATGCACGAAACCGTTACCCGTCGGGGGTTCGAATCCTCGCTCGGACACGGATGTTTGTACTTTGTGCTGTCACAAACGAAATGATGACTGCTATCGACAAGGGCTACGTATTTCTAAATTTCCAGAAGGCTTTTGACACCGTACCTTACAAATGACTTTTAATCAAATTGCGTGGTTATGCAATATCGCCACACATTTGTGACTCGATAGGGGATTTCCTCTCAGGGAGGACACAGTTCGTAGTAATAGATGGTAAGGCATCTACTAAAGCGTGACATCGGGCGTTCCACAGGGTAGTGTTATTGGTCCTCTACTGTTCCTTATTTACATGAACGATTTGGGACAAAATCTAAGTAGCTCTCTTAGGTTGTTTGCAGATGACGCCGTCATTTACCATCTAGTAAAATCATCTGAAGATCAAAACCAACGGCAGAACGATCTAAATAGATATCACTATGGTGTAAAAATTAGCAATTGACTGTAAATAACGCGAAGTGTGAAGTCGTCGACATGAGTACGAAAAGAAATCCATTAAACTTTTGTTTACAAGATAAAACAATCGAATGTGAAGGCCGTAAACTCCACTAAATACCTAGGAATTACTATTACTTCAGAATTAAACTAGAAAGAACACGTAGGTAATGTCGTGGGAAAGGCGAACCAGAGACTGCGTTTTATTGGCAGAACCCTTAAACGATGCAACAGAACTACAAAACAAATTGCATACACTACGCTTGTCCGCCCTTCTTTAGAGTATTGCTGCCCAGTGTGGGATCTAAACAGGTAGGTTTGACGGAGGACATCGAACGAGTCCAGAGAAGGGCAGCTCATTTCGTATTGGCACGGTACAGGGGAGACAGCGTTACGGAAATGATACAGGATCTGGTATGGGAATCATTACAACAACGGCGCTTATCACCGCGGCATGGTCTACTTACGAAACACCAATCGCTAAGATTCTCCACTGAATGCGAAAATATATTGTTGACTGCCACTTCCATAGCTAGAAATGATCATCAGAATAGATTACGACATATCAGAGCTCGAGCGGAGAGATTGAGATGTTCTTTCTCTTTCTTCTCGCGCTCTGTTCGAGAATGGAATGGGAGATAAATAGTACAACTGTGGTTCGATGAACCCTCTGCCAGGCACTTAAATGTTATTTGCAGAGTATCCCATGTAGATGTAGATGAGTATAAGTTAGTTCATAAGTAGTTAGTAAGTTTAGGTACTGATGACCCCGGATTAAGTCCCATACGGTTAAGAAACATTTGAATATTTTTTAGTTGCGATTTGATATTGCTTACAATCGCAGTCCGCAAATCCCCCACATGTATTCCTCCGCACTCAAACTGTGATTTACGTGACTGCTACTTTTGATATTTGTGCTACTGCTGCTTTTGCGTCTTCAGCTATTTCCGTGGCTTCTCCGATTTCTGATACTTCCGTGATGTGGCATTTAGTGCGGCAGATAGTAAACTGTGGTTAGTCAGAAATAACATGTAACAGAAATTGGCAAGTACAGCCTATCTCGCTGAAATATTCGGCCAGATTAACTGCGTCAGTCCATAAAGTGATTTTTTGAACATTCTGTGGTATGAGGTTATCAGTCAGATCTTAAGGGATATTTGTCCATTCTTACGTGAGTGCAGTTGCCGGACCTGCTAGCGTTGTGGGAGGCTCTGGTCTGGCTGCAGTGCGTCTGCCAAGGGCATCCCAGACTCGCTCAGGGGGGTTTGAGTCCGGTGAACAAGCTGGGTACTCCACTCGTCCAGGTCCCTCAGCTTCAGCCGTGTTGTCCACCAGTGCAGCTCTGTGGGGACGAGCGTTATCGTCCTCCAGAAGAACCTATCTGATGTGGCACCAGCGTACGGCACTACAAAAGGGCGAAGGACCACGTCTCTGTACGTCTGAGCAGTCAAAGCGTGATTCTGATCTACATCTACATCTACATGGGATACTCTGCAAATCACATTTAAGTGCCTGGCAGAGGGTTCATCGAACCACAATTATACTATTTAACTCCCATTCCATTCTCGAATAGCGCGCTGGAAGAAAGAACGCCTGAATCTTTCCGTTCGAGCTTTGATTTCTCGTATTTTATTTTGATGATCATTTCTACCTATGTAAGTGGCAGTCAACAATATATTTTCGCATTCGGAGGAGAATGTTGGCGATTGGAGTTTCGCAAGTAGCCCACGCCGCACCGATAAGCGCCGTTGTTCTAATGATTCCCATCACAGGTCCTGTATCATTTCCGTAACGCTGTCTCCCCTGTATCGTGACAACACGAAACGTGCTGCCCTTCTTTGGACTCTTTCGATGTTCTCCGTCAAACCCTCCTGATAAAGATCTCACACTGAGCAGCATTACTCCAAAAAAGGACGGACAAGTGTAGTGTATGCAGTTTCTGTTGTAGTTCTGTTGCATCTTTTAAGGGTTCTGCCAATAAAACGCAGTCTCTGGTTTGTCTTTCCCAAGATATTATCTACGTGTTCTTTCCAGTTTAAGTCTGAACTAATAGTAATTCCTTGATATTTTGTGGAGTTTACGGCCTTCACGTTTTATTAATTTATCTTGTAAATAAAATTTAACGGATTTCTTTTCGTACTCATGTGATCGAATTCACACTTCTCTTTATTTAGAGACAATTGCCAATATTTACGCCATAGTCATATCTTATTCACATCATTATCCAGTTGGTTTTGATCTTCAGATGATTCTATTAGACGGTAAATGACGCCACCTGCAAACAACCTAAGAGAGCTACTTAGATTTCCCCCTAAATCGTTTATGTAAATAAACCCTGTGGAACGCCCGATATCACTTCTGTTGTAGTCGATGTCTTATCATCGGTTAGTACAAACGTCGACCTCTCTAACAGGAAATACCTATCCAGTCGCAAATTTGGGGCGATATACCATATCCACTCAATGTCATTAAAAGCCGTTTGTGAGGTACGGTATCAAAAGCCTTCCGAAAATGAAGAAATACGGAATCTATTTGAGAACCCTTGTCGATAGCACCCATGACTTCGTGTGAGTAAAGAGCTAGTTGTGTTTTGCATGAACGTTATTTTCTAAATCCGTGTTCACCTTGGATCAATAGATCATTCTGTTCTAGACAATTCATAATATTTGAATACAGGATATGATCCAAAATTGTGCTGCAAATTGACGTCAGTGAAATAGGCCTGTAGTTTAGTGGGTTACTCCTACTGCCTTTCTTGAATATAGGTGTGACCTGTGCAACTTTCCAATATTTTTACAGATCCTTCTTTGAGAGAGCGGTTGTATATGGCTGTTACGTAAGGAGCTATCGCTTCAGCATAATCAGATAGAAACCTAATGGGTATACAGTCCGGACCAGAAGACTTGTTCTTGTTACGTGACTTTAGTTGCTGCACTACTCCGATGATATCTACTTCTACGTTACTCAAATGTTCAAATGTTTGTTAAGCTTAAGGGAGTTAACTACGGGGTCATCAGTCCCTAAACTTACAAACTACTTATGAACTACCTTATACTAAGGACGGCACAAATATCCATGCCCGAGGGGGATGCGAACCCCCGACCGTAGTGGCCGTGCAGACCGTGACTGAAGCGCCTCAGTCCCCTCGGCCAGCTATGTTTAGTAGCTCTGCTTTTGTGGCGCTATCAGAGGTCCGTGCGTCCACCAATACTGACTCCTGACCACTCCATTCGTCCAACACCATGATGTCGTGATGTTTCCTGCTCATAAGCAGCATTGTTCTGAGTACCATGTTCTCTCCGGATGAGGGAATGACTATTGTGCAGCTGAACACAAAATCCTGACTCACCTGCGAACAGAACCCGCCGCCATTAGTTACGACTCCAATCCTAATGTTTCTCCACCCAGTTCCTGCGTGCTGAACGGTTTCAGGGTATTAATAGGACTCCCTCCATGGACCTCCCTATGTGGAGGCCACATTTTCAAAGCCGTCTTCGCGTCGTTTGTGTTGATATTGCGCGCCCTGTTGCTGCCTGAAGGGTCCGTCGCAACTGTCACTTACCAATTTAAAAGGTATGATAAATATGAAATGTACCATGCGTGATATTTGAAAATTCTACTTTTCCTTTAAAAATCTTTCCATGGCACTAAACATTCTGCCTATCGATAAAAGCTAGCATCAAATTTTATTTACATCAGCATCTGCCTAATGCCCTAATGACAGCAACGAAATCTTCATTTTATAAGAATATTTATCTAACACTCGTGGCCATTAAAATTGCTACACCATTAAGGTAACGTGCAAAAGACGCGAAATTTAACCGACAGGAAGAAGATGCTGTGATATGCAAATGATTAGCTTTGCAAAGCATTCACACAAGGTAGGCGCCGGTGGCGACACCTACAACGTGCTGACATGAGCAAAGTTTCCAACCGATTTCTCATACACAAACAGCAGTTGACCGGCGTTGCCTGGTGAAACGTTGTTGTGATACCTCGTGTAAGGAGGAGAAATGCGTACCATCACGTTTCCGACTTTGATAAAGGTCGGATTGTAGCCTATCGCGATTGCGGTTTATCGTATCGCGACATTGCTGCTCGCGTTGGTCGCGATCCAATGACTGTTAGCAGAATATGGAATCGCTGATTTCAGCAGGGCAATACGGAACGCCGTGCTCGATCCCAACGGCCTCGTATCACCAGCAGTCGAGATGACAGGCATCTTATCCGCATGGCTGTAACGGATCGTGCAGCCACGTCTCGATCCCTGAGTTAACAGATGGCAACGTTTGCAACGAACAGTTCGACGACGTTTGCATCAGCATGGACTATCAGCTTGGAAACCATGGCTGCGGTTACCCTTGACGCTGCGACACAGACAGGAACGCCTGCGATGGTGTATGCAACAACGAACCTGGGTGCACTAATGGCAAAACGTCAGTTTTTCGGATAAATCCAGGTTCTGTTTACAGCATCGTGATGGTCGCATCCGTGTTTGGCAACATCGCGGTGAACGCACATTGGAAGCGTCTATTCGTCATCGCCATAATGGCGTATCACCCGGCTGTGATGGTATGGGGTGCCATTGGTTACACGTCTCGGTCACCTCTTGTTAGCATCGACGGCACTTTGAACAGTGGCCGTTACATTTCACATGTGTTACGATCCGCGGTTCTACCCTACATTCGATCCCTTCGAAACCCTACATTTCAGCAGGATAATGCACGACCGCATGTTGCAGGTCCTGTACGGGCCTTTCTGGATACGTAAAATGTTCGACTGCTGCCCTGGCCAGCAAATTCTCCAGATCTCTCACCAATTGAAAACGTCTGGTCAATGGTGGCCGAGCAACTGGCTCGTCACAATACGCCAGTCACTACTCTTGATGAACTGTAGTACCGTGTTGAAGCTGCGTGGGCATCTGTACCTGTACACGCCATCCAAGCTCTGTTTGACTCAATGCCCAGGCGTATCAAGGCCGTTATTACGGCCAGAGGTGGTTGTTCTGGGTACTGATTTCTCACGATCTTTGCACCCAAACTACGTTAAAAATCACATGTCAGTTCTAGTATAATATATTAGTCCAATGAATACCAGTTCATCATCTGCATTTCTTCTTGGTGCAGCAATTTTAATGGGCAGTAGTGTAGAGACAGTAAGGCAGGCAAGGAGAGGATGATTTTTTTTTTCACGGCGTCGTTACGAAAGCACTAATTTATGTCGATGGACTGTGGTGCGGGGATGAGATGGAAATTAGCGAAGTTACAAGGACATAAAAGGAGTAGAACTGAGAAGCTGTGAGAGTAGAAGCGGAAGATGAAAGATGCGGCCGCCTTTGGTTGCACTTGCTCGTTAATTATGCCTGAGTCGTAATGACGACGTATAACGAGGCACAGGCTTATTAATGATCTTCATCACAAATTAGAATGGTGTACTGGCAGCAGATATTTTTCCCCTAGTCTATCGTTTGGTCCAAAAACAGCACCTGAATGTAATTAAAAATAACAGTAAGCGCGGTAGAAAATAAGGCAGTAACGGTGTGATTAAAAAATACACAGGGTGTAACGAGTTTACAATGGCAGATATCTAGGCCCATTTTAGGTTACGGTAGAAACACCAAACGCGAACCTTTGCGATTGCCTTTTGACAGCTCGAAATTTATATGAAAACAAGTGCTTAACCGTTCATCTGACACGAAAATTGAATAAACGAATTTGTAGAGGAGTATATTCTCTGCAACTTTGTTCTCTTATTTTTTTTTCTTTCATATCTCACAGTGCTACAGAGATATTTGCAAAAATAACGCCGATTTGACATTTTACGTGTGGCTGGCTGTCTCTAACATGTTCCCTCTTTTAAGGTCGGCAAATTCTACAGACGTAGTTGTTCGCCGACAGTGACAAGACTCTCCTTCTTTCAAACATTTCTGAAAGAAAAAAAAAAAAAAATTTGAAATAGGCCGTGTGAGATGGCCTTTTGACAGCAGCAAATTCAATTGCAAATAAAGACATAGCCGTTCAACTGAGACGAAAATTGAATTAAGGTATTCGTAGAGCAGAAAATTCTCTGCGACTTTGCTCTCTTATGTTAATTCCATAACTTGCACCGTTTCAGAGACATTTGCAAAAATAACGACGATTTGACACTGTCACTAGAAATCGATACAGGCAAAGAAAATAAAGTTGAAAAAGAAAGACGAAAAAAAAGGGGGAAAAAGAGGACAAACTACCACAACTTCGGCGGTAATGATATTTTAACGGAAAAAAGATAATTAACATATGGAAAAGATCTTAAAATAATATTTTAAGGACGTAAAAGTATGAAATTTCCTGGCAGATTAAAATTGTGTGCCGGAATTGGGATTCGAACCTGGGACCTTTGCTTTTCGTGGGCAGGCGCTTTACCACTGAGCTATCCCGACATGACTCACGATGCCGCCTCACAACTTTACTTCCGCCAGTACCTCGCCTCCTACTTTCCAAACTTCACAGAAGCTCTCCTGCGAACCTTGCAAGACAGACTGACCGTGATTCGTGTCGGGATAGCTAAGTGGTACCCTCGCTGTAATAAAAAAGCTGAGCCAAAAACTCAAAGAACAAAAGTGAACAAACATGATCATCGTCCGCAATGAACAGAATTACCCCTAGAGAGGAAGGGAAAAAAAAGTAGTAGACAAAAAAGGCAAAGGTCCCAGGTTCGAATCCCGGTTTCGACACACAATTTTAATCTGCCAGGAAGTTTCGTATCAGCTCAAACTCCGCTGCAGAGTGAAAGTTTCATCCAGGTAAATGTATGTTTGTCAAATTAAACGCTGGAATATAAAATAATTTTGGTAGTGTATTAAAATACGTGAGAGAGAATATTACATGTTGAGTGCATACATATTATCACAAAAGTAGAGTCGTAATCGTATCGTCCGTAAATGTTTCCAGATCAGAAATGCTTTACAGCCAGATTTGTTCAAATAGCAATTCTTTGCGATTACATTGGAGAATTTCACGAGTGCTACTTTAATTGTTTAGCAGTTTTCTGACATTTTATTATATTGAGAGTTATACTCGGTTCTTACTAAGTATTACATCTTTGCGAATAAAAAACATCACGAAACTACATGAAAACACCCGAGTGCTATTGTGTGTGTGTGTGTGTGTGTGTGTGTGTGTGTGTGTGATCTCAATGCGAAGATGGACAAATTAATGTCAACTCCTAACACAGACACAATATTTATGTGTTATTCAGGATGTTAACTGGAACACACTCTTTCAAATTGTGAAGGTAGCAGGGGTAAAATATAGGGAGCGAACAGTTACATTCAACTTATACAAAAACGAGACAGCAGTTATCTGAGTCGAGGGGCAAGAAAGGAATGCAGAGCTTGTAGCCTTTCCCCGATGTTGTTTAATCTGTACAATGAACAAGCCGTGAAGAAATGCATCCAGAAATTTGGAAAGAGCATTAAAGTTCAGAATGAAGAAATAAAAATTTTGCGATTTGCCGATGACATAGTAATTTTGTTAGAGACTGCTAAGAACTTGGAAGAACAATTTAATGGAATGGACAGTGTCTTGAAAGGAAGGTATAAGACAAACATTAATTAACAAGAGTAAAACGAGGGTAATGGAATGCAATGCCAGCAAATCAGGCGATGCTGAAGGAATTAGATTAGGTAATGAGACAATAAAAGTAGGAGATGAGTTTTGTTATTTGGGTAGCAAGATAACTTCTGATGGCCGAAATAGAGAAGACGTAAAATGAAGAATGGCTTTGGGAAGAACCGAAACTTGCTAACATCCGATATTAATTTAAATGTTAGGAAGTCCTTTCTGAAAGCATTTGTGTGGAGTGTAGCATTGTATGGGAGTGAAACGTGGACGATAAAAAGATGATAGATGCTTTTGAAATGTGGTGCTACAGACGAATGATGAACGTTAGATGGGACGTGCTTAATCGAATTGTGGAGAAAAGGAGTTTCTGGCATATCCTGACTAAGAGAAGGGATAGATTGGTTGGACACATTCTGAGACATCAAGGAATCGTGAGTTTAGCGTTGGAGGGAAGTGTGTGGGGTAAAAACCGCAGAGGAAGACCAAGAGATGGATACAGTAAGCAGATTCAGATAGATGTAGGTTGCCGTTCTTGTGTGGAGATGAAGAGGCTTGCTCAGGATAGGGTATTGTGGAGAGCTGCATCAAACCAGTCTCCGGACTGAAGACCACAACAACAACAGGAAAGATTTAACATGTTTTTTGTTGTCTTTTAAACAAGTTTGTAAATCTTCTCCCCCCCCCTCCCTTTTCAACGTCTGATGATGCCCAGAAGAGGCGAAACGCGTCATGTTTAAGTAAGTGAAACATCAAGTTTATGCAACCAAACTGTCAATTACTGTTACTGTGCCAGCGCCACAAAAATATGGAGATGAGTGATTTTAGAACGAATGTGATTTGTGTTCTCTGCCAAATCGTGACTGCTGTATTCAAAAATGAAATCCGTTTTTGCCTATGGGGCTCAGTTTCCACGTACGAAACCCTCAAGAAGTAATAATGAAAAAGGAATTTAAAAAAATCTTGAAAGTGTCGCATGTTGTTTACTTTCTGATTGCTTCATTAATTCGCTATATATATATATATATATATTTCTTGGGGACGTACCACAGTGTAACATGTACAGTCGCGACACTGACTGCTGTGAAAGTTGTCACGAATTGACAGCTGCTGCGACACTAGCGCTCCTAGCGGTGGGCAAGCCGTCCAAGTAGTGACGTTTGTTTATAATCGCTTTTGTACCTAATTAACGAAATACTATAATTATTGCGTTACAAGCATTATTAAAATATCGAGGGACAAACATAACACGGAAATTAATGTAAAAACAGCCTCATTTAAATTATTCAATGGAATAAAGAACAACTCCGTCATGAACAAATACTTACGAATATGTTTATATTTGCGGCTTATTCCGCTGAAAGTAAGTTGCATATAAACACAATGGAATAATAAATTTCTATTATGGTCTGTTCTTACTATGGCACCCAGTTTTTGACGTGTATCTATTCGGTACGGAGTCTAATGATTCTCACATTTTTACACGTCACTCGTCTTTCTTATACGTGCATATTCTTTTAAGTGTAATTACTTTAGCTTTAAAAAACCAATGTTTTGATGATTCTTGCCGTTTCTGGTTCAGTTGTAGCAACAATTGTGGAATTGGGTTCTTCTTTGTTGGAAAACAGTTTGGTTGCTTTTATCGTTATATTGCCATGTCTGTGACGTTTTTCCTTCAGCTACAGCTGTGGTGGTTCATTTGGTACTTTAAATGCCGTATTTATTGCATTCTATATACGTTTTCTGTGTTCCACCCTCACCGATTTTACTGGAATTGTAATGAAGGATACTTAACGTTCCTGCGTAGAAACTGACGTCTCTCTGCTAAAGGGCATGTCTCCTGGTGTTTCCTAGGCATTCTTATTTTTGTTTCAAAATGTAATTATTCATTTTAAGCCTGTATGTTACATGATAATTGTAACTTAACTGTTCTGTGATGTACCGTTTCGTACAATGTTAGGGATATTACGAAACCTGAGAAAGACAAATGGGGAGCTATTTTTAAATAACTACCTATTTATAAGGCACTACATACGTTCCCTAATGCAAAAAAAGTATGCTGAAGTGAATCTAAACGATACTATTCGCACTCATCCAACACCGTATTCAGAAACGTAGCTTGCCGGCCGCTTGGAGCGCTGCTATCGCAGTGTATAAAAAAACTCTGTGAGAGGTCGTGACTGTATATGTTAGACTGCGGACGTACAGGTTCGCGAACAATACACCCAAGGTATTCGATAGACTTACTTCTTGGGGACGTACAGGTTCGCGAACAGTGCACGCAAAGTATTCTACAGACGGTCCTCAGTCCCGACGTCCACCGCCAGGACACGGAGGAGGCCGGTGGGTCGTGCACGGGTAGCACCGCTCACCGCTTCTCTTTTGTTTTCTGCGTCTCCCTCATTACTGAAGCGGCTCTGACGTCATCGAGTGCGGTCCTCAATGTTGATGAAGCTTCGCGTTGCCTGTGGTTTCAGAACAACAAATATCTCCTACCTGCAGATAAATAACCTACACTCCTTTTATTCAACTGAACGAGAGGCACCGCATTAAAATGTCGAGGCAAAATATGTCTCTGTACATTGTTTAATTGCTATTTAAATTCGTTTTGTTATGAATTTTTTTTTTTTTTTTTTTTTTTTTTTTTTTAAGTTGGCGACCAAGGCAAAAATATTGCGTCTCCACATATCCTTTTTGATACATGTACGACTGCGTGACTGGATCGAGACGTTTGTAGCTAACACAAAGCAGCATGCCAGTAGCTTCACAATATATGCTGCAGTCACGTACGAAATTTGTTATTAACAATCCGACCCAATTCAAAAGTAATAGCAGTGTGTGCATAGCTAAACACTAGGAGAAAGACTGATCTTCACTGTTCAGGGTTAAATCTAGCTTTGGCACAGAAAGGGGTCAATTACGCTGCCACAAAACTCTTCGGTCACTTACCAGATAGCATCAAAAGTCAGACAGATAGCTAACTAGTACTTAAAAAGAAATTAAACGAATTTCTTAATGGCAACTCCTTCTATACATTAGATGAATGTTTATATAAAACTTAGTCAGACGAATTTTTAGATAAAACTTAGTAAAGTTCCCTTTAAAAAATCCTTAAAACATTGTGTGTTATGTATAACACCTTTCATTAAAGTAACACTTTCCACATCATTGCGAAATGTCTTATTTATGACCTATGGAAAAAGTATTAATCTAATTAGTGCAGAGAGATCTTCAAACGTTAAAACGGTATCAAGGCGTCCACCAGGGGAGTGTTATACGACCGCTGCTTTCCGCAATGTATGTAAATGACCTCGTAAATAACACAGGAAGTTCAGTGAGGCTTATTCGGGATGATTGCTGTCGGAAAAAAATGACACGAGATTATTAGAATATTCTACAACATTTATTGATTTTCACAAACTAGTTTTCGGCTGTTACGTCATTATCAGGTACAAAGACTGTGCCGTCCGCGTAGGCCGAGGGGATTGAGGCGCTCCAGTCACGGTCTGCACGGCCACTACGGTCGGGGGTTCGAATCCCCCCTCGTGCATGGATGTTTGTGCCGTCCTTAGTGTTAGCTATTTCATAAGTAGTTTGTAAGTTTAGGGACTGATGACCCCGTAGTTAAGTCCCATAAGCTATACAAACAAAGACTATAAACAAATGTTACGGCAAATATTTTTCAGAATGTGCATCATAGAAATATATAAATAGGTGAAAGACGAACGTACTGTAGAAAGGTGTACGAGGAAGTGAAATTATTAAGTATTGTACTAAGTAGCTAAGAAAGGTATTCGACAATTTAAAAGAATTAATCACATAACCACTGTTAAAAATTAAGTGAAAATTTGACGAAAATTAATTACATTACTTGTTTGTGGAAAAGAACGTCACACAGAACAATTATAGCGGCTCGGGTAAAAATAATACAATTGTTATAAATAAATAAATAAATAATCTAATTGTTCTTGCGTCCTTCTTTTTCGCATACAAACAATGACAAAAATTTTGTCAATTTGTCAGTTACTTTTGTAACAGATTAAAATTGTGTGCCGGAACCGGGACTCGAACCTGGGACCTTTGCCTTTCGCGGGCAAGCGCACAACCGACTGTGCTATCCCGACACGACTCACGATGCCGCCCCACAACTTTACTTCCGCCAGTACCTCGCCTCCTGCTTTCCAAACTGCCAGGAAGTTTCATATCAGCATACACTCCGTTGCAGAGTGAAAGTTTCATTACTTTTGTAACAGTTGTCACGTAATTAATTCTTTGAAATAATCGCATATCTTTCTTAGCTACGTACTACTTAATAATTTCGCACCACTTTTTCATCCACCTACCTATAGTACGTTTGTCTTTCAACTATTTATGTAATTCTTTGATTAACATTTTGTAAAATCGTTACCGTAACATTTATTTACAGTAATCTTTGTACCTTATGATGGCGTAAACAGCCGAAAACTAGTTTGTGAATAACAATATTGTAGAATATTACAATATTCTTTCACTGTGAAGTGTAAAGTGTTGTGTGTACACACGAAGAAATATCCGTCATTATATAGGTTCGGAAAGGAAGACAAACAGTACTTTCATAAATATCTGAGAGTTGATATAAGGGGGATGTGAAATGAAACGACCATATAAAATTAGTCGTGATTACGGCAGATGCCAGCCTGAGATTTATTGGAAGAATCATCAGGAAGTGTAGTCCGTCACATAAAGGAAGTGGGTCACAAACCTCTCGTGGAGCCAGCGCTTGAGTATTGATCAACAGTGTGGGATTCCTATTACGTAGGGTTGATAGGGGTCCAACGGAGAGCAGCGCGCTTCGTTACGGGCTCAGGCGGATTGTGTTTTTCTCGACTTCAAAAAGGCGTTCGACGCGGTGCCACACTGCAGACTGCTAACAAAGAGACGAGCTTATGGAATAGGTCCACAGATTTGTGACTGGCTGGAAGACTTCCTAAGTAATAGAACGCAGTACGTTGTTCTCGACGGCGAGTGTTCATCAGAGACGAGTGTATCGTCAGGCGTGCCCCAGGGGAGTGTGATAGGACCGCTATTATTTTCTATCCATATAAATGATCTGATGGACAGAGTAAGTTGTAATTTTCGGCTGTTTGCTGATGATGCTGTGGTGTATGGGAGGGATGACTTGGCCAAAATTTCTAGTTGGTGCGAAGAATGGCAGCTAGCTCTCAATGTAGAAAAATGTAAGGTGATGCGCATGAGTAAAAAAAAAACAATCCTATAATGTTCGAATACAGCATCAGTAGTGAGCTTCTTGATGCTGTCGCGTCGTTCAAATATTTAGGCGTAACAAGGCGTAACATTGAGAGCGATATGAAATGGAACGAGCATGTAAGGACAGTTGTGAGTAAGGCGGACAACCGACTTTGGTTTATTGGGAGAATTTTGGGAAGATGTACTTCACCTGTAAAGGAGACCGCGTATAAAACGCTTGTACGACCACGTCTTGAGTATTGCTCAAGTATTTGGGATCCGAAGCAGATCGGTTTGAAGGAAGACATAGAGGCGGTTCAGAGACGAGCAGCTAGATTTGTTACCGGTAGGTTCGACCAATGCGCGAGTGTCACGGAAATGCTCCTGCAATTCAATTGGGGATCGCTGGAAGAAAGACGATGTTCTTTTCGTGAATTTCTGTTGAGGAAATTTAGAGGGCCGGAATTTGAAGCTGAGTGTAGTACGATCTTGCTGCCGCCTACTTACATTTCGCGTAAAGATCTCAAAGACAAGATAAGAAAAATTAGGGCTCTATGAATCAGCAAGGGTTTAGGAAACATCGTTCATGTGAAACTCAGCTTGCCCTTTTCTCACGTGACATCTTGCGAGCCATGGACGAAGGGCAACAGGCGGATTGTGTTTTTCTCCACTTCAAAAAGGCGTTCGACGCGGTGCCACACTGCAGACTGCTAACGAAGATACGAGCTTATGGAATAGGTTCACAGATTTGTGACTGGCTGGAAGACTTCCTAAGTAATAGAACGCAGTACGTTGTTCTCGACGGCGAGTGTTCATCAGAGACGAGTGTATCGTCAGGCGTGCCCCAGGGGACTGTGATAGCACCGCTTATTATTTTCTATCTATATAAATTTTTTTATTGGTTTTTCTGTTCCATAGGACCCAATTGAGGAGTGAGACTCCATGGTCATAGAGCAAGTCAGTACATTAATTGTTACACAAGAATGGTAATAGAAAAATTTTAAGTAGTCCTTTGCACACGACAATCTTAAGACAAAGTGAAAAGAATTAATAAAGAAAGAAATGAATTAGCATAATTAACTTTTCCAGGAGTTCCTCGACAGAATAAAAGGAGTGAGCCGTGAGGTAACTCTTCAATTTAGATTTGAAAGCGTGTGGATTAGTGCTAAGATTCTTTAATTCTTGTCGCAGGTTATTGAAAATGGATGCCGCAGAATATCGTACCCCATTCTGCACAAGTGTTAAGGTGGTGTGATGCAAATGCAGGTTCGACTTCTGTCTAGTATTCACCGAGTGAAAGCCACTAACTCGTGCCCCAGGGGACTGTGATAGGACCGCTATTATTTTCTATCTAAACTGGTAGAAGCCGACCTCGGGGAAGATCAGTTTGGGTTCAGGAGAGATGTAGGAACTCGGGAGGCAATACTCACTTTACGGCTTATCCTAGAAGATAGATTAAGAAAAGGCAAACCTACATTTCTAGCTTTTGTAGATTTGGAGAAGGCTTTTGACAATGTTGATTGGAATAAACTCTTTCAAGTTCTGAAGCAAGCAGGAGTCAAATATAGGGAGCATAAGGTTATTTACAACTTGTACAAAAACCAGACAGCGATTGTCAGAGTTGAAGGGCATGAAAGGGATGCAGTGGTTGGAAAGGGAGTAAGACAGGGTTGTAGGCGTTCTCCATTGTTATTCAATTTGTACATTGCGCAAGCTATAAATGAAAGCAAGGAGAAATTTGGAGAAGGAATTAAAGTTCAGGGTGAAGAATTAAAAACATTGCGTTTTGCCGAAGACATAGTAATTATGTCAGATACAGCAAAGGACCTGGAAGAGCAACTGAACGGAATGGACAGTGTGCTGAAAGGTGCATATAAGATGAACATTAACAAGAACAAAACTAGGGTAATGGAGTGCAGTGTAAGAAAATCAGGTGATGCTGAAGGAATTAGATTGGGAAACGAAGCAATAAAGGAGGTAGATGAGTTTTGTTACTTGGGCAGTAAAATAACAAATGATGGTCGCAGTACAGAGGATATAAAATGCAGAATGTCAATGGGTAGAAAAGCGTTCTTGAAAAAGAGAAATTTTTTAACATCCAATATTGATTTAAGCCTATGGAAGTCCTTTCTGAAGGCATTTGTATGGAGTGTTGCCTTGTATGGGAGTGAGGCATGGACGATAAACAGTGCGGACAGGAAGAGGATTGAGGCTTTTGAAATATGGTGCTACAGAAGAATGCTGAAGATAAGGTGGGTGGATCACGTAACTAATGAGGAGGTGCTGAACAGAACTGGGGAGAAAAGAAATTTCCGGCATACGTTGACTAAAAGAAGGTATAGATTGGTAGGACACATTCTTAGACATCAAGGAATTGTGAATCTAGTGTTGGAGGTTAAGTGTGTGGGGTAAAAATCGCAGAGGAAGACCAAGAGATGGATACAGTAAGCAGATTCAGACAGATGTAGGTTGCCGTTCTTATGTGGAGATGAAGAGGCTTGCTCAGGATAGGGTATTGTGGAGAGCTGCATCAAACCAGTCTCCGGACTGAAGACCACAACAACACAACATAAATGATCTGATGGACAGAGTAAGTTGTAATTTGCGGCTGTTTGCTGATGATGCTGTGGTGTATGGGAGGGTGTCATCTGTACCTGACTGTAATAGCATTAAGAATGGCAGCTAGCTCTCAATGTAGAAAAATGTAAGGTGATGAGGATGAGTAGGAAAAACAATCCCATAATGTTCAAATACAGCATTAGTAGTGAGCTTCTTGATGCTAATGCGGACCATATGCGACTGGAATAGCAAGAAGTGTCCGCCTCACAACTTAACTTGGCTTCCTGAGTGTGGGTGAAGAAGTTATCCAGTAACTTGTCCTCTGCGGCGTCTTCCCGCGTCTGGTTACGAACTCGAGATGCGAGCTGCGTCCTAGAGCGACCTCATCCCCGCGCGGCCGCCGGGCCCAGCAGGATTGGCCCGGCAGCCGGCATCCATGTTTAATCTGCCAGTTAGCGGAGTTCCCGGTCGGCGCTGCAAGTTGCACGCAACTGCCACGCCGGCGCACGCTCGCGTTATAAGTTGCGGCGTCGCGCGCCAGTTTTGTTACGCCAAGAAAAGCGACCAACAAATCTTCTCTACTCTCGCGCAACTTGGGCGACTATCGACTGCGCCGAACGGCACAGCGAGCAAAGGCCCGCAATACTGTAACTGCTCTACTGCCATAAAAGTAATCTACATACTACCTGTTGTTACTGCGATCTTTCACAGAACAATACCGAAAACTGCATCTACATGAGATACTCTGTAAACTACATTTAAGTGCCTGGCAGAGGGTTCATCGAACCACCGTTATACTATTTTTATCTCCCATTCCACTCTCGAATAGCGCACGGGAAGAAAGACCACCTGAATCTCTCCGTTCGAGCTCTGATTTCCCGTATTTTATTCTGATGAGATTCAGGTTTTCAACTGTTCAACTGTTTGTATAGTCTATGGGACTTAACTACGGGGTCATCGGTCCCTAAACTCACAAACTACTTCTGAACTACTTACCTAGTTACGAACTAGGACGGCACAAATATCCATGCCCGAGGGGGGATTCTAACCCCCGACCGTAGTGGCCGTGCAGACCGTGACTGGAGCGCTTTAGTTCCCTCGGCCACCGCGGCCGGCGATTCAGGTTTTCTTTCTTCCCGCGCACTATTCGCGAATGGAATGGGAGATGAATAGTATAAACGTGGTTCGATGAACCCACTGAAAGGCAATTAAATGTGATTTGCAGAGTATCCCGTGTAGATGTAGATAGTAGCCCTATAGTGGTTGTCTCTAAGTAAAGGCCATGTAAGCCTCAAATACAGAAGTGACACGTCAACATATCGTACTGTATTACACACAAATTATAATTTTAACCAATATCTGAATAAAGAAAAATTGAAACTTCCTGGCAGATTAAAATTCATATCAGCGCACACTCCGCTGCAGAGTGAAGTTTCATTCTGGAAACATCCCTTAGGCTGTGGCTAAGCCATGTCTCCACCATATCCTTTCTTCCAGGAGTGCTAGTCTTGCGTGTTTGCAAGAGAGCTTCTGTGAAGTTTGGAAAGTAGGAGGCGAGGTACTGGCGGAAGTAAAGTTGTGAGGCGGCATCGTGAGTCGTGTCGGGATAGCACAGTCGGTAGTGCGCTTGCCCGCGAAAGGCGAAGGTCCCAGGTTCGAGTCCCGGTTCCGGCACACAATTTTAATCTGCCAGGAAGTTTCATATCAACGCACACTCCGCTGCAGAGTGAAGTTTCATTCTGGAAAGAAAAATTAACCGCTCGGTTACCCGTGTGGTATAACGCACCTTCTGAGACGGGGAGGCTTAGCCCAGATTAGATTCCGCACGGTGGTCTGAGTGCTAACCGGCCTGGATGTGGTTTTTAGGCAGTTTTCCACACACCCCTAGGTGAATACCGGGCTGTTCCCCAAGTCCCGCCTGAGCTCCACGATTCACCAACATTTCGTAACACTTTACACTTTCACACAAATGACGCTATACGCAGACATTTCCTTCTGGGGCAACACCAACTAGATACAAGCCGTCACGACAAGTCTGTGTCACGTGACACCCACAGGCTGAGTGGCTGGCCGCTGGGGCACAGCCCACCGCCTCGTAGCGCCATCCACTGGGCTTGCGATGGCGGCCTTTCCGTGTGACGTCACACGCACTTGCATCTAGACGGCGTTGCCTGGGGAGCGGAAGGGCATCCGGCCACCCTGAAAATACTAACACAGCGAATCCTATTAACGAAGCCGACGACCCTGCATGTGTAGAAACATGGCTGTTGTTGTTGTTCTGGTCTTCAGTTCGGAGACTGGTTTGATGCAGCTCTCCACCCTACTCTATCCTTAGCAAGCCTTTTCATCTCCTCATAAGAACGGCAACCCACATCCACTTGAATCTGCTTACTATACGCGTCTCTTGGTCTCCCTCTGCGATTTTTACCCCACACACTACCCTCCAATGCTAAATTTACGATTCCTCGATGTCTAAGAATGTGTCCTACCAAGCGATCCCTTATTTTAGTCAGGGTATGCCAAAATTCCTTTTCTCACCAAGTCCGTTCAGTATCTCTTCATTAGTTACGCGATCCACCCACCTAATCTTCATCATTCTTCTGTAGCACCATATTTCAAAAGCCTCTATTCTCTTCCTGTCCACACTGCTTATCGTCCATGTTTCACTCCCGTACAAGGCAACACTCCACACAAATGCCTTCAGAAAAGACTTCCTTACACTTAAATTAATATTCGATGTTAGCAAATTTCTCTTTTTCAAAAATGCTTTTCTTCCCATTGCCATTCTGAATTTTATATCCTCTGTACTGCGACCATCGCATGTTATTTTACTACCCAAGTAACAAAACTCATCTACCACCTTCATTGTTTGGTTACCTAATCAAATTCCTTCAGCATCACCTGATTTTCTAAGACCGCATTCCATTATTTTTGTTTTGCTCTTGTTAATGTTCATTTTATACGCTCTCTTCAACACACTGTCCATTCCATTCAACTGCTCTTCCAGGTCCTTTGCTGTCTGTGACAGAATTACAATGTCATCAGCAAAACGCAATGTTTTTATTTCTTCATCCTGAACTATAATTACCTCTCCATTTTCTCCTTGCTTTCCTTCACCGCCTGCTCAATGTACAAATTGAATAGCATCGGAGAAAGGCTACAACCCTGTCTTACTCCCTTCCCAACTGATGCTTCCCTTTCATGCCCTTCGAGTCTAATAACTGCGGTCTGGCTTTTGTACAAGTTGTAAATAACTCTCCTTTCCCTGCATTTTACCCCTGCTGACTTCAGAATTTGAAAGAGTGTAGTCCAGTCAACATTGTCAAATGCTTTCTCCAAATCTACAAAAGCTAGAAATGTATGATTGCCTTTCCTTAATCTATCTTCTAAGATAAGACGTAAAGTGAGTATTGCCTCCCGGGTTCCTACGTTCCTCCTGAATCCAAACTGATCTTCCCCGAGGTCAGCTTCTACCAGCTTTTCCATTCTCCTGTAGATAATTCGTGTTAAAATTTTGCAACCATGACTTATCAAACTGATGGTTCTGTAATTTTCACACCTGTCTGCGCCTGATTTCTTTGGAATGGGGATTATTACATTTTTCTTAAAGTCTGAGGGCATTTCACCGGTCTCATACATCCTACACACCAGTTCAAATAGTCTTGTCATGGCTGGTTCTCCCGGAGACTTCGGTAGCTCTGAGGGTATGTCATCTACTCCTGGGGCCTTGTTCCGACCTAGGTCTTTCAAGGCTCTGTCAAATTCATCTCTCAGTATAGTATCTCCTATTTCATTTTGATCTACTTCCTCTTCCCTTCCTACAACATCGCCTCTAAGTTCATTTCCTTTGTAGAGCTGCTCTATGTACTCTTTCCATCTTTCTGCTTTCCCGTCTTTGCTGACAACTGGTTTCCCCATCAGAGTCCTCGATATTCGTAGAATTGCTTTTCTTGTCCCCAAATGTCTCTTTGATTTTCCTGTAGGCGGTATCTACTTTTCCCCTTCTTATACATTCTTCTACAGATTTGCATTTGGGTTCTAGCCACTCCTGCTTAGCCATTTTGCACTTCCTGTCAAAGACAAAGAAAGAAGATATGTGAATAATCATAGAATGAAGGCTTTCACGGCAGGTATCGTCATTACTTAAAGCTTCCGGGCTGAGATGCCGTGGTCCATACGTAAAACTTTCCCCTGACGTTTCGCCCTCGTCTGCGGAAGGCATCCTCGGAGGTAAAGCGGCGTATTGCGACGAGAGCGCGAGTGAGCGCCGTATATATAGGCAAAACAGAGGGCGCCGCTGTCAGTCACATGACGTCGGCTGTGCTGTGCTCTTTGCTATTGCCAACCTCCTCGACTGATATTAATCGATTGTCATGCTGTTGCTGCAGTGTTGACATCCGTATCTTATCAAGTCTGCGAACCTTCCTCTTTTTTGTTAAAATTATTTCGATGTTTAAAAATCTCAATGGCTTCTCTGTACAAACGCGCATAATAATGCGACGTCTTTGCTCTGAAGGACGTCTCGTTAAATTTAATAAAATACGTTACTTTACGTATGCTGTACATCAGTGGCGTAACTAGGACTTGGCTTTGGGGGGTTTGGGGATAGATCTGCTTGACGAGCAAAATTTTAGTCAGATTCCAGACAGACTACCATCTACCACTCCCGTCGAAGAAACAAATTTACTCCCATCCAATGAAAGCTTCGGTAAAACACTCCAAATATCCAATCTTTACCTTTTACCAGATTGCTGTTAGACTATTTTTTTTTTTCGTGGTCGGGGGGGGGGTTCTATCCCCCTCATCCCCCCCCCATAGTTACGCCACTGCTGTGTATGATATCTCACGTGATCCCTTAGCTGTTTTGAGCAGTTTAATTGGATTGATAATGACGATAGGGAGAATTACGTTGCTGACATGGCTTCCATACGCCAGCGGCGTTAATTCGAGCCATTAGACTTGGCGAGTACTTGTGCAGCTCCATCGGCAAACGTCGCTGATGATGAGGTGGTCGCGCAGGGTGGAAACTATGCGCGCTGGAGCCCATCGACCCACCACAGCCTGTGGCTGGAACGCCGCCCACACGGCCGCTATGGGCCACATAATGCCCCAGCCAGGCCGGGAAGACTGATGGCGGAGATCCGGAGGGATGGCTCCATTTGGCACGCGACAGGCCCTACAGGCCTCACTCTGCCCATTAAGACTGCTACACCAACAAGAAATGCACATCATAAACCGGTATTCACTGGACAAGTATATTACACTACAACTGACATGTCATTACATTTTCATGCAATTTGGGTGCATAGATCCTGAGAAATCGGTACCCAGAACAACCATCTCTGGCCGTAATAACGGCCTCAATACGCCTGGGCATTGAGTCAAACAGAGCTTGGATGGCGAATACAGGTACAGATATATGTCCATGCAGCTTCAACACGATACCACAGTTCATCAAGAGTAGTGACTGGCGTATTGTGACGAGCCAGTTGCTCGGCCACCATTGACCAGACATTTTCAGTTGGTGAGAGATCTGGAGAATGTGCTGGCCAGGGCAGCAGTTTAACATTTTCCGTATTCAGAAACGCCCGTACCGGACCTACAACATGCGGTCGTGCATTATCCTGCTGAAATGTAGGGTTTCGCAGGGATCGAATGAAGGGTAGAGCCACGTGTCGTAAAACTTCTGAAATGTAACGGCCACTGTTCAATGTGCTGTCGATGCGAACAAGAGGTGACCGAGACGTGTAACCGATGGCACCCCATACCATCACGCTGGATGATATGCTAGTAGGGCAATGACGAATACACGCTTCCAAAGTGCGTTCACCGCAATGTCGCCAAACACGGATGGGACCATCTTGATGCTGTAAACAGAACCTGGATTCATCCAAAAAATTGACATTTAGCGATTCGTGCACTCAGGTTCGTCTTTGCGTACACCATCGCAGGCGCTCCTGTCTGTGTCGCAGCGTCAAGGGTAACCGCAGCCACGGTCTCCGAGCTGATAGTCCATGCTGCTGCAAACGTCGTGCCGCGGTGGAATAGCCGAGCGGTCTAATGCGCCTCGCTGCGGGGCGCGCAGTTGCTCCCCGTGGAGGTTCGAGTCCTCCCTCGGGCATGGGTGTGTGTGTGTGTGTGTTTGTCCTTAGGTTAGTTTACCTAGGTTTAAGTAGTTTGTAAGCTAAGGAATGATGACCACGCAGTTTGGTCCGATAGATTTACAAACATTTGAACATTTTGCAAACGACGTCGAACTGTTAGTGCAGATGGTTGTTGTCTTGCAAACGACTCCATCTGTTGACTCAGGGATCGAGACGTGTCTGCACGATCCATTACAGCCATGCGGATAACATACCTTTCATCTCGACTGCTAGTGATACGAGGCCGTTGGCATCCAGCACGGCGTTCCGTATTGCCCTCCTGAACCCACCGATTCCATATTCTGCTAACAGTCATTGGATCGCGACCAACGCGAGCAGCAATGTCGCGATACTATAAACCGCAATCGCGATAGGATACAATCCGACCTTTATCAAAGTCGGAAACGTGATGGTACGCATATCTCCTCCTTACACGAGGCATCACAACAACGTTTCACCAGGCAACGCCGGTCAACTGCTGTTTGTGTATGAGAAATCGGTTGGAAACTTTCCTCAAGTCAGCACGTTGTAGGTGTCGCCACCGGCGCCAACCTTGTGGGAATGCTCAGAAAAGCTAATCTTTTGCATATCACAGCACCTTCTTCCTGTCGGTTAAATTTCGCGTCTGTAGCACGTCATCTTCATGGTGTAGCAATTTTAATGGCCAGGAGTGTAGTACAAAGAGTGATGTGTTTGCGGTAAATGAATGTGACATGTCCTTTAAGAGTTACACAAATTAACTGCACCTGGACACGCAAACGATCATGTATGATGTAGACTGTACATACATCTATCGGTTGGTCTGGTTTGTGGCGTACACAGTTCAGGCTACCTTTATACCTATGTATCTGTTGCTCATGAGTACTTAATGATTAATTGAGGAAGACGAGATGAAAGATAAAAAACATCCATCTTATATCAATACTACACGGCTTCATATCTTGATCATGGAAGCATCGTATTATGAAACAATAACTGCATTTTCACATTTACAGTAAAGATCGTAAGTCACAGAAAATATTGCTTTAAATCTAACCAAACAATGGAAAATGCAGGAAGGAAGGAAGGACGAAACAATAGAATATTGTTGTTATCTTTGAGTCTATGTGCTTTTTTTGTCTCTCTGTGCCTTTGTGGATCATCAGTAAAGTTTAATGGAGGAAAACGCGCTGACTAAAACTTGTGTGTTTGATGTCACTATTACATGACGTCATATTCTGATCGCGGAAGCATCGTATTTTGGAACAATAGACGCATTTTCACTTGTGTCGTAACGTTCGTATGTCACAGAACATATAGCTATTCCTAAGGGTATTTATGTTTCATATTTCGTGGATTTTTGCTCCTTACACTCAATGCCACTTACAATAGAGTGGATGGATTACATTAGATTAATTTTTGTTCCATAGATCTATGTTGAGGAGATCCTCAAGGATGTGGAACGTCAATAAAGAAAATTTACAAGCTGAACAACATAGAATACTAATAATATCAATAATACAGATACATACTTTTTGGGCTGATAATTGTACTAAATGATGCATGTATCGGTATTAGTTTTATTGTATTTAGAAATTCACTAATGGAGTAGAAGGAGTTGGTTACTAGAAAGTCTTTTAGGCTCCTCTTAAACTGATCTTTATTTCTAGCTAAATTTTTTATACTTGATGGAAAATTATTGAAAATGTGTGTTCCTGAGTAGTGGAACCCTTTTTGAACTAAAGTAAGCGCTTTTAAGTCCTTGTGTAGATCATTTTTGTTTCTAGTGTTTTATGTATGAACTGAGCTGTTTGTTCGGGAAAGGGATATATTATTTATGACAAATTTCATTAAGGAATAAATATACTGAGAGGCAGTAGTTAATATACCCAGTCCTTTGAAGAGGCTTCTACAGGACGTCCGTGAATTTACTCCACAAATAATACGTATTACACGCTTTTGGACTCTGAAGACTTTTGACTGACTTGAAGAGTTAATAAATTAACCTTAATGAATTATACACCTAAACCTTCCTCATGGATCACACCTTTTATTGGTGAAAACCGCATGAAAATCTGTTTGGTAGTTTTTGAGTTTATCTGGGACGGACAGAAAGACCAACACGGTGGGATGACCTTGTCTTTAATATGTATAGATACATAATTTATGTATTTTGCACGAAAATATTCTGAAGTAGTATTCAATCTCATTTTTGGGTTCGAACTTTGAATTTTGACTATCTTACTTCCAATTTATTTATTTATTCAAATTACTACGCAGCAGTGTCCTATAGAATACTACTGCCACCAACACGAGGAGAGAAAAAAAATCGAAATTCCAATTTACTCTCGTTACTTTTCATGAATAGCAATGGTTAATGTACCATTCTTAAGAAAGTTACTTTTGTCAATGATTATTAAAATATGGCCATGCCCTTTAATTCTGAATTACTGGTTGTATTTCACTTCTACGTAAACTGCACATCAACATTATCTCGCATTTTGGATGTCATTGGGGCTATAGTACGAGGAGATTTCAATCTCTGCATCGAATATGCGGATCAGTTTTAGTGAAACATGGTAAACAAACAATACTTTGAACAGATCATTCTTGAGGAGAAGCCCTCTTAATAACTGGCTACCGAAACAAAAAGTAAGAAGTAAATAAATCCAATATTAAACATTGCAACCAATGGGATTAGTTTTCATGTTGGATGGAAAAAAAAAAAAATATCAGACATACATATATAAAATATGTTCACAGATAATGCGAACTAAAATTTACCTATTTTGACTTGGTATAAGGTCGACAGACAGTTAAGATTTGCAGGTGTCTACACACATATCAGTTAAGACTGGAATGTTTCTCAGAACGTCTTCACGAATTAATTTTCCTTCCGTATAAATTTAACTACATAATAAGTGTCTTCTAAAAAGTCTAATTTCAGAATTTTTTATTTTACTTCTGCTACCTTATTACGAAGGTACTCTTGAGTGAACAATATACAGAAGAAATAACTCACATATGAATTAATTGTAGCTCATCAGTTAACCGAGCTATATGTACCATACATATAAATGAATTGCTCTTCGTTAGTCTCGCTAAAACTCGAGAACGGCTGAACCGATTTGGCTGATTTTAGTCTTGAAATATTCGTGTAAGTCCAGGAGAGGTTTAAACGGTGATAAAATATGGAAACGTTGTCCGGAAAAGAGGAAAATCGGGAAAAGCAGAAACAGCGTTTCCAGTGACCTATCAATACCGTTTGTCCACTTGCGAAAAATTTTTGTAAATTTCATGTTGAAAGAAAGAGGAAGGTTCGCATCAAATAGAACTCTGGAAAAGTCGCCCGAAAAGCAGGAAAACTTAGGAAAAACCGAAAGTGATTTATTTTTATGAATAAAAATCAATTTCCACATGGTTGTAAGAGCATCACTTGAGTACGGCTTGACAGCCGACGTTAAACGTCATTTGACGTTAAACGAAACATGAACGTTCTTATGAACTAAAAGTTTAGGAAAGTTACCTGGAAATTTGAAAATTCGCGAGAAACTGAAAGAGCTTTTCTCAATGGGTATCAATATCATTCGTCTCATTACGATAAAATTTTGCACATTTGACGTTCACCGATACTTAGACTATCTGATGATGCCCTTATAAAGCCACTGGGTCTAAAATACTTAAAAATTAAATTAATATGGTAAGTGATATGAAGTTCATCGGGTCATGTAGTCCTTGATAAAAATCTCTCAGCCATTTAAACAATCTCATTACTGAACATTTCATCATAATATGTGAATAACTCTATTAAAATCAACATGGATACATTTATATATAACAGTAAGATTAAAATTTACGCCCCCCTTACCCCAAGCTGAACAACTTAATCACACACATTTAAAAAAACAAACCAGCTATAATAACACTTCGTCATAGACAATGGTTATTGGATTTAAGAAAATCTGAAATTATTTGGGTTCAGTAGACATTTCTGTTCTCCAGAAGAATACAGAATAAAACAACTACTGTGTCTGAAATTTTGGAAAAATAAAGTCACCTTAATGGAAACAAAGACATTTCAATGCATTTATATTAAGAGTATGAATACTAAACTACAACTATTTTTCTAGAAAGGTCTACGCATTCGAAATCAAAACTTAATATGGTGTACATAACAAATAGTGAAATAGAACATGCAGTGATAAACAGAACAAAGCTTATGAAACATGTGCAACTTGCTGGTAACCGATGTTTCTGTTACATTATCTTTGTAGTATCATCAGTGGTTAATAATGCACGATTAACAGTTATCCCATTGAGAAAGTTTGTGTAAGAAAAACAGACGTTTGTTTATGTTTTCTCGTAAGTGTGCAAAATTTTTAAAACCAGTATGATAAAGTATATTTTTGATATCCCTAGTCTTTTAGAATCTGCATCAACCTAATACTGCCATGGAAAATAATCCTAGTTGTGTCATCTGAAAATAGAAACCAAACTATCAAACTGCCAAGGTCTAAACTGCTATTTCATTGTGTTATCTGTCACATGTAGGAGAAAGAAGAAGAAGAAAAACAAAAAACCTACAAATTTCCCGTCTCCTTCACTGTATTATCAGAAATGAGTAACTGGTATTTTTAACAAAGACGAAATGAATCTTACTTTAGTAAAACGAAATAGAAAATAATAAAATAATAAATGCATTGTATTTTGCGGATTATATACTGTACAGAATTCAAACTACTTCAGTCTGTCATGTGAAAACTCTAAATAGAAACTAAGAAGTTTGTTTCATCAGTCGAATGAACACAAAGAAAGGTACATAGTAGTTGTGTATCGAGCATAAGGAATATGCAGCATGTACCAGAATGTGATCAGTTCATAATGTATACAGCTCTAACATGCAGCACTTTGATTAGTATAATAAGCCTGTTTAGGCTCTTACCTTCAAGTGAAACACACTGTCGCCAGACGAACATGTTTGTTGATGCAATGAGTTAGTCTTTTGTTGAAATGGAAAGTCAAAAACCACAGGCAGCAGGAAATACGTTTCCTTGCGTTACTCACAATACTTGTCACTTGCAGTAATTTTTGGCACTTTACACTACACCACAAGATGGTATATATCCACAAGGTAAAGTCAAGGTTTAGGACAAGTTTTAGAAATACGGCCAGTCCTTATCAACAAATTTTTCACTATCTGTTCCAATAATTTAATTCCGCAGTAACACTGATATTTAGGAAGTAATTACATATAGAACCACATTGAAATACATGTAGAAATATCTCCTCTCCATCCTTACAATGTTAGCCTTTGATAGCGAATCATTATTATTATTATTAGCACAAATATTTAAATGGTACACATGTAAAGAAATGTACTAAATACAAACGGTATGTGATAATCGGTGACAACAATTGTGTATGTGTATATCTTAATCAAACCCTATAAAAAGATATAACAGTACCAATATAATTCACAACAATTTTTAAAGTCTCTACAGGATTAATGAGACATCGATTTCTAGTTCAATATATAATTCTTTTTCGGAGCACCACACCCTCTTATACCCGTAATATTTCTTTATTGCTTCAACGATCTGCATAGGTAGTAAACTCTAATATATACATCCCTTTCTTTTGAAGAATTATGTGGGAGATTCACAAACGTAATGAAATATCAGCTATACACATTTATACGAGTCTCAACTTCCCAACACACAGTCAACTAACAGCAGGTGATTCTGATAATGGAATGTTACAGTTTAGGTTTACGAATAAGAAAGTTTAATCCACACAAATAACATTTGACTGGAATTAAATGAAAGATCAGGTGTAATATGAAAATAGTGGATTAGTACGATTATAGAGAGGAAATATAATATCACTTCTCAATTCAGTACAATCTTAAATTTCCTTTGTGTTTGGATTTGTCAACCGCATTCATAAACTCTGCAAGCGTGGAAAAAATTTTCTAATTTTCCGAAGCAAAGAAAAAAAGAATTTTGTAAATTTCTCTCTTCGCTGGAGATGCCAAAACGGCATTAGCACCAAAAATTTGCAAACATTTATGTAAATTTGAGGAAAATATAATGAATTAGTATGGGTTTATATGTATAATATATATTTATGTATGTATATATATATATTTATATTTATATATTTGTGTATATAAATTTGTGTTCTTCGAGTATCAAAATGTCTGACTGTTTTTATTGGTAGTTACCATGAACATAATGTGAAGATAACACAGTGCTTGCTCAGAAGTGCAGTTTATTTCCTTCTCCTTTTTTCTTTCAAGATTTCATGTCGGTCTGCTGCTTGTACCACACTCCCGGACACTCGGCTAGTGGATCAGCCCTGTGCCGCGACCATCGACTCCTCCTCCTGCCAGTGGCCAGTTAACTGCCCACAGCGCGCGTGGTCCACGGCCCCCTTTGCTCTCTCTCGTTCTCTGCCCCTCTCCACTGCTTCCTCCGTCCTCCTCCTCCTCCTCCCCTCCGCCTTCCTCCTCTTCCTCGCCGAGCACTGCCGTTGCGTCCACCCCAGCGCTGCAGACGTGGACGCCGCTTCTCATAGCGGTCACTATCGCCTGAACGAACTCTTCACCGAAGGAGACTTGGCGAGCTGGGTGGTCGGCTTCTCTCGGACAGGGCCACAACAACACAAACCTTTCCTTAGGGTGGGGGAACTTAAAGAACCACACACAAATTGACTCGCTCACACTTTCTCCTTAATTCACACTCATCTCTCAAATTTTATGACTCTTCTATCATCTCACTCTCACTCTCGTTCTCTCACATTCATTCTCATTCTCTAGTTCAATCTCTTTCTCTCCCTTCCGCTTATACTAATTCAATCTCTCTCTCTCTCCCCCTCTCTGTCTTCCTGTTTCACTTTGTCATTTTCACTAATTCAATCTCTCTTCCTCTTTTACCAACTCAACCTCTCTCTCTCTCTCTCTCTCTCTCTCTCTCTCTCTCTCTCTCTCTCTCGCTCTCTCTCTCTCCCTCTTTCACTATGTCATTCTCACTAATTCAATCTCTCTTCCTCTTTTACCAACTCAACCTCTCTGTCTCTCTCTCTCTCTCTTCCTCTTTCACTATGTCATTCTCACTAATTCAATCTCTCTCCCTCCTTTACCAACTCAACCTCTCTGTCTCTTTGTCTGTCTTCCTCTTTCACTATGTCATTCTCACTAATTCACTCTCTCTTCCTCTTTTACCAATTCAACCTCTTTCTCTCTCTCTCTGTGTCTCTCTCTCTCTCTTTCACTATTCAACCTCTGTCTCTCTCTCTCTCTCTTCCTCTTTCACTATGTCATTCTCACTAATTCAATCTCTCTTCCTCTTTTACCAATTCAACCTCTCTCTCTCTCTCTCTCTCTCTCTCTCTCTCTCTCTCTCTCTCTCTCTCTCTGTGTGTGTGTGTGTGTGTGTGTGTGTGTGTCTCTCTCTCTCTTTCACTATTCAACCTGTCTCTCTCTCTCTCTTCCTCTTTCACTATGTCATTCTCACTAATTCAATCTCTCTTCCTCTTTTCCTAATTAAATCTGTGTCTCTCTCTCTCTCTCTTCCCCTTTTACTATGTCATTCTCACTAATTCAATCTCTCTTCCTCTTTTCCTAATTAAATCTCTGTCTCCCCCCCCCCTCTCTCTCTCTCTCTTCCTCTTTTACCATGTCATTCTCACTAATTCAGTCTCTCTTCCTATTTTACCAATTCAACCTCTCACTCTTTTACTGATCCCATCAATGTTTTTACTCTTATGCCATCTGAATCGCACCCTCTCCCATTCTTTCTCCTCCTGTTTGACTACCTCAACCTCTCTCTTTGACATACTTGATGATTCACATACTCTCTTACCTTTACACTCTCTCTCTCACTCTTTCACACACACACACACACACACACACATACACTCACACACACAAACATTCTCACCAACTCTCAATTCTCTTTAATCTATCTTATGCCATCTCAAACCCCACTGTCGTTCTCTGCCATTATTTCTTCTCCTCTTTCCTACCTCAATCTCTCTGTTTGACATGTGATTCGCATAGTCTTTTACCCTACATCTCTTTCTCCCTCTCCCACTCTATTACTTAACCCGGTCTGACAGAATCTGTCTAGGTCTCTATCTTTCACACACCCACACACACAGGCTCTCATATTCTCATAGTTTCTTCACAGTTTCTCGCAATCTGAATGTTTTCCCCTGTCGTTCTGTAATAAACCCACTTACCCTCCCTCCATTGCTTCCCACTGTTTCATACACATACAAACAAACACACATAGAGAGAAAGACGCACTCACGCACAGACACACTTTCTGACTCACACCTCTCACTCTTTCTCATTCACACTTTAGGTTTCTCCCTGACTGTCCTACATAATGCCAAATGGGTACTTTTTATATGAAGTTCCAACCATTGGCTATAAGATGGAACGAATGTAGATTGATTGGAACACATCAGACCTGGATGCCTGGTGGAAAAGCCAGTACTAATGTAAGAGGATCTGTTCCCAGTCGAACCAAATGATATCCCTGCCTGTCATTAACGTAACTCACACTTCTTCATATTGTCAACATTTGACAGGAATGACAAGTGATTCGGATTG
This sequence comes from Locusta migratoria, assembly GCA_026315105.1. NCBI lineage: Eukaryota > Metazoa > Arthropoda > Insecta > Orthoptera > Acrididae > Locusta > Locusta migratoria. The sequence goes on from CM048752.1 coordinate 120,753,205, forward strand.
CTTATTAAATGGTAGTTACCATTCCATTGCACGATTACTGGGATAGGTTTGGGACAAAGAGTCGCTGAAATAAAGACCGTTTAAAGAATGATGATGGCTGATAAGCCACAAAAATTGAAGACTTTTAGAGTTATAACAGCATGAGCATCCGTTTCGCAGCAAACTGAAGGATATGGTCCTCCTGTCACTGGGCTATCATTGCATGTCCTGTGCTCAGAAAGTTCATGGACACCATTTCTATTTGAAATCATTATAAATAGTACACTTGTTTGAAGAGAATAACTGGGGAAACCGATAGAAAAAAATTTTAAAAGTGCAACAGTCCATTATCTGAGACCGTGTGTAGTAACAAACAGATCAAGACTCGCTGCGAAATACGACAAAGTGTTAGGAGTTCGTCCACTAATTATGGAATCCCAGAGTTCAGTCTGCGCCGAAAGAAAGTTCAGTACAGCAGAGTGATGAAGACGATACCGTTGTTGTTGTTGTTATTGTTGTGAGCCAGGGTATGCACGGTAGTGTATCTCATACATTCCACTTCTTCTCTGACTACTATGAACTTCGTTTCAAAAAATGTAACTGACCCGACTAGACATTTGTATGCTATTTCGTTTTTGGGTGCGCAAGTGTGGCACAGGGGGTGAATATGTGACATATGTATGTAAAATACTCGAGCAGGCTGAATAAACTGTAACTCCATCTCATCCCACACGCCGAATTTGGATAATTCAGATCGAAAACAAATGCCAGCGAAAAGGAAGCGGGGAAGTGAATGAGGGGCATTGGAACGTAAAGTCTGTGTTCTACTCCATGAACGCGCTACGAAACTCACACGTCAACGTACACAATGTACGATAACGGAGTATGTTTGAAAAAGTTGTGAGTTTTGGTCAAGTATTGACCAATTCAGAATCTAAAGAAGTAGCATGAGAATGATTGCAGATTACGATCTCAAAAATTGTTGATGCTTCCTTGGACTATTGAACTGAAAATATATCCACACGTTTTAGGCCTAAGTGACATATGGTGAATAATTTGAACAAGCGACGTCACACTAAAGATTTGAAAAAAATACAAGCAGAAATTCATGAGACAAGAAAAAAGAAGAATTGTTCTGTTCTCCCTAGCCCTTCCCGCACATAGTAACATCGACAGAGAATGCAGCAAATTTTTATATTCACTTACTAAAAATGTGCATCGCCTGGTTATGCCATAACCACATTCCTTTTGGATCTACGTTGAAGCCATAAAACAAGAAACAAACAAAAACAACTTTGTAAATACTAAGAAGAGCGTGTTTTAAGATGAGACGTCTGACATGAAGTAAAATGATAGAAGTGTAGCCTTGCAGTGGAGTGAAACGTGGACGACAAACAGTCCACACAAGGAGAGACAGAAGCTTTTGAAGTTTAGTGCTCCAGGAGAATACTGAAGAGTAGGTGCACCGATTACGTGGAGGTACTGAACAGAACTGGGAAGATAAGAAATTTCTGGCGAAATTTTTGACGAAAAGAAGGAGTTGGAAGGACAAATCCTGAAACGGATGATTTGGATCTATTGTTCCATCGACTGCGTGGTCATTAGAGGCGGAACAAATTACGTGGTGAAGGAATCGTCTTTTTAGTCCTTCAAGGAAGAGTGTGGGGTAAAAAATCGCAAAGGGAGACCGAGACACGAATACAGGAAGCAGTTTCAAAAGGATGTGGGTTTACGTTCTTATGAAGAGATGAACTGGACTGCTCAGGACAGGCTAGCGTAGAGAGCTGCATCAAACCAGTCTGTGGGCTGAAGGCGACAACAGCAACAACAATAAAAGATCCTTAAATACAGACAATGCAAATCGGAAATTCTGAGAGATGGAGGAAGCTAGAAGGAGAATCTAGGAAGAACAACTATAGATAAAAATGTTTAATTGTACATACCAGGACTTAATGAGCCTAACAGTGGGTACCGTAACAGGCAATAAATAAATACATAAGTAACATATAAGAAAGGGTAATGCTGAAAGTGAGCACGATTATGGTACGGACCAAGTAATATATTATCTGGACCTTTCCCCGGCAATCCAGCTGTTAACTATGTTCGAGTTTCCCTTGCTTCAGAAGCTATATGACTAGGGGGGAAAATCGCGAAAACGACTGATTTTGCAAAATGTCGCCAAAACTGATATTTTTTTCATATAAAAAAGTTATAAATCGGAAAAGTTTACCGATTTCCGTTACTCTTCCCCGCCCCCTTTGCTTGCGCAAGCTTAAAATTATGTTAGCATACTATTTGAGGTAAAAACAGAGAAACTGGCAATAAACACCGAATTTGGAATAAGCGCTCCGAATTGGCAATAAATACACAGAAATTAGTGAACTATCAAAAACAGCAAATTTAGCAACCAGTAACTTGACAAAATAAACACCTAATTTGGCAAACGTTACACCAAACTTGACAAATAACGTAACAGTTATAGCAAAGCTAGCACGGAATCTGTATAAAAACACACCGAAATTAGCAACAACAAAAAACAAGGAAATTCGTGATGGCAAAAAAACCAGCGAAATCGTAACACAAAATAAATAAATAACGCCGAATGATAAAAGAAATAAATTCCAGTGTAACACCCAGGGATCAATTTGTTTGTTACGTATATTGAAAAGAAATTTAAAAAATAATAACAGAGAAGGATTAAAACTTAATTCGACTGAAAATAGCACCGAATATGAAAACGAAATGGTTCCGAAACTGTCAAAAAGATACTACGACACTGAAATTATATATATATATATATATATATATTAGTTTGTCAAGCTTAATGGACTTAACTGCGGGGTCATCAGTCCCTAAACTTACAAACTACTTATTATGAACTTTTTGATAAACTTAATATACAAACACCATGAAATCTAAAAATTAAAAGTTTCTTGATCGCGGGTAGCAATTCTGACCGTAATCTATTCCCGATATTAGACTCAAATTGCTGGTTTCTTCGTAATGGACAAATCGGGGATGTTATTTATCAAATGACGACCACGCCCTATTGCGAGAGTATTTTAGCAAGGGCTCTTGAAAGCTGTACGCTGTTTCCTAAATATCATGTAAACATTTTGCTAGTAAGTACTTTCGGCACTCCGTTAAACAAAAAAAAAATTAAACAGTTTTTACATAATGTTAGCAAATATTTACAAAATTCTTACTTATTAGTCCTTTTAGATACTCCAGTTATTAGTTCAGGTGTATTTCCTATTCGCAGATGTCACCTGAAGATCCATCTATACTGATGTGAAACTAGTTGTGTCTAAATAAACATGTGTTAACAGCTCTGCGATTTTCTCTACACATCTGCACCCAGGACTATATTACTGTAGTTAACTCTTTAATTCTTAGATTTTGTGGTGTTTGTGTATTCAAGTTTATTAAAATGTATTTAAGCTGTGGTTACCCTTTTCAGAAAGTTATTTGTACTTATGAACTATCTTATACTAAAGACGACACTAACATCCATGATCGGGGGGAGGGGGGGCGGGATTCGAACCCACGACGGGGAGCGGCCTCGCGCATCAGAGCACAGCGCCTCAATGCGCTTGGCCACTCCACCGCGGCTACAAACAATTGTTTATTCTTAGAAAACCAGCCACCACTTACTGTGTCTTAAAGTACCGTGATCTGCTCTACATGATTGTCCTCTCTGGTATATTTCTAGGAAGTTGACTGATCAACTCTCTTCAGTTGTCTGACTAGATGTACCAATTGTAACACTAGGTTAACATTACTGGAACCATTCACATTTCTTTGCACGTTAGTTCGCGCATCTTAAAACTTATAACCCACATCCTTAACCTATTTGTTGTATGAGAATCACTTCTCAATCTATCCCCATTAATATTTGAAGCCGTAGAAACTGTCACAAATTCTTTATATTGACAGATGCCCTACCACTGTGTAAGCTGCTAGTTCCGAAATATTCCGCCTATGGCGCCACTAATCATTTTACTTCTTACACTACTAAATATTAATCTGTTAAGCGAATGTTTTATCAGTCACCTGCTCCCCTCTTCACGCTTTTCTTTTCAACACATCGAGTATTACTGTTTCCCCATAGCCTTTTTCCTTATTTATTTTTACTCTTTCGCTATGAGGCTCACCCATAGATACTTTGTTAGCAGCTGTTTGTTATTCATTGCATAATCTCTGCACCCAGTGTTGATTCTCCTAATAGCATGTAGCTGCATTCATTAAGCAACAATACTAAAATGTTTGTGTTAATTTTATCCCATTATATGAGTATATCTTTTATTACAATCGATTTGGTTCAAAACTCCTTCAAATTTCTGTAACGGACTTTTGCACGTTCTATAGCCTTTACTGTATACCAATGCACTTGTTTGCAGAGTTGCCAACGTCAGTGGTTTCCCACCGAATCTGGTGGTTTTTTAAAGCCGACAGTGGGAAAAAATCTGAGTCAGTGGGAGGTGGGAAAGTTAGTGGATTTTAATTAAATCGTTTTCCAAAAAAAAAAAAAAAAAAAAGGTTGCAGAAGTAATATAATCCCAGCTCGAAATTATTGACGAATATGGACAGATAAATGACTAGGAAATGTATCACATTATTGGATAAAATGTGAAATTCTTAAGATATTAACAATGGTATGACTCATTGCTCATTGTTGTAGGCTGTTAGTTCTGTGTGGACTTCTCCAATCTCCATGGTGAGGTAGTGCTGTACTTGCATCACACACTGACATTGTGTTAATGGTATGTATTTGTTGCTACAGCACTTTATCAGATTTTTCTTGTTGTGAAAATGACTGAACATTGCAGACACTTAATATGTGACTGTACTTTCACTGTTAACTTTCTTTTTCTGAGATATGATTACATTGGAACATAGCTGACATCTAGATCTTCTGACATGAAATAAAGACAATAGAATGACTGACGCTGACCTCCTTTCCAGACTGGATTACTTTCTGTTTTCAAGTTCAAATATTTCACAATTTGCTGTCTGTACAGTACCCGACAAGCATTGCAATGGCTCAAAGTAATTATTGTTTGTTTTTATATATAACATGTTTACTGAAGTACTTTTGAATAAACAATATTTTTTTTTTTTGTATTTCCGTCCAGTGTGTATACAGATAAGTCAGGTACATAAAAACTCCTCCTTTAAAATGCATAGTTGCGTCTAAATTTCAAATCAATCGGTCAAGAACAAATGAATAGACAGTGGTTTTTTTTGCATGGGAACTTCGGTAAGTTCAGTGGTTTTTGGTGGGATTTTACGGTCACTTCGGTGGTTTTTATCATGACCTCGTTGGCAACCCTGCTTGTTTGTCTGTATAGAGACCACAAGAAGGCCACTCAAGCGTCCGAAACCGGTCGTCTAAAATAAATAATAACAAGCAACTGGTGGCTGAATTTTATTAATTTATAATTAAATCAAAGTTGGGAAAACTGACACAGAATTTGGCCAACAGTAATTAAAAAAGAAACCAACGGTAATTAACAAATAAAAAAATCAATGTTTTTAAAAAATAATACCGAGATTAGAAATGAAATCTATTTTTGATAGTACATTAAAAGGATCTTTTCCTGTCTCTTACGTATGGTAGGTCCAAAAGTTCAGTTGCGTGCATGAAATGTCAGCCAGCGACGAGGTGAGCCAAACGGCATGCGACGATCGCGTTTTCCCTCCCTCGCAACCCCATGGCGAGCGCAGTGCTCGCGAATACAGACAAAAGAGAGGACAAGCCTGCAGCCTGCAGTCTCGACATCCCGTGTCTTTCAACGCACGCGGCGACCGCGTTTCAAAGTTCCGCGTCGCGCGAAAAACCGGCAGCCGGTTGTAATGCAGATCAAAAAGCACTCCCCCACCCATTCTACCTCTCTTGTTCTCTCTGCCGCCTACTCGAATTTGCTACGACATTACAAAGAAGATGAAAAGAAAGCCACGAAAAGAGTAAAAGGGGGGGGGGAAGGTACTAATGTGGAAAGGGCGCACTCGAAACTTGAAAAGGGCTTGAAAAGTAGGGCGTGTATTGTTCGCGGGACGGCCTTTGCGAATGGAAAAGCGAGGAAAATCTATTCTTTTTTTTTATTCTTTATTTATTTTAGTCATCGTTTTTGATGTGTGTGTGTATCTCTGTTTGCGGACTTCAGGGCTGTTCATATAGTGTATAAGCCGACATACGAGGAAGGGGGGGGGGGGGGGAGAAAAAGAAAGAATTACGAAATATTAAAACTTCAGAGCAGGGTAAGTTTACTTGCATTCCCTGTTTATCAAAACACACACGAACGCACACGTACACACACGCACAGACACACACACACACACACACACACACACACACAGGCACACACAGAAAAACGCTGGTATGCCGTCTCATACATCAAACGGCTTGATCACTCTCGCAAAAGCATTACACACTAGTTCGTGATCTCTCAAACTTCTACCGTAATAACGATAGAAAAAAAATAATAATACAATGATTGAAGTAGTCAAGAACACACATAATATTTTATTTTATTATATGATGGACCTGCTCCTCACCAAAGACATGATCTGATGATGCATGTAATCGTAATAAAATAAAATATTATACGCGAACTTGACTGCTTCGATTATTATATTACTCAAAATTTACATATCGCTCGCTACTTTCCTTAGAAACTATGTTCCATAAATAAAAAGAAATAAATAAAATAAAATTCTACTTTTCACAGCAAGAAAATTCCAGATATTTACCTACTTAGAAAAGGATCCGTCAGAACGAAGGAAGTGTAAGGTAGAAGTTTTTTTTAATCGAATTTAGCTTGAATTTCGTAATTATATTATTTGTTTTATTTACAGCGTTAGTTTATCGCATTTATGCTCTGTTAAAGGGCAGGTGAGTTTATTTCTTATTTTTTTAATTTTGTTTTGTTTACTACTGCATTCTTTTTAATCGATTCTTCTCATTCACTATGTTGTGGCTCGTATGATTTCACTACGAATGCCTGTTTAACTTGCTTGGTTTCGTTTTATTATCACACTTTTTTTTGTCACATCACATGATATTTTTATATAATTTTTCTTTTAGTTGGAGTCAACACTGAGGTAGTTGGTTTTCCCTTGTATTTCTCTGTGTTTATTGTTAAATTTGCTTAATGTTATTTTGAATTCTGTTTTAGCTTTATTTAGGGAATAGAAAGAGGTTCCATTCACATGCAAGGTAACAAGTGGGTTAGTGCGTGAGCGAGACAGAGGGAGATAAAGGATTATTTTTTCACGGAATTGAGAGGTAGGGGAGAGACAGAAAGTGCGTGGAGGACAGTGGAAGAGGGTGCTTTGCGCAGAACCCGGATTGCACCTTGGAGCTCTTCCTCTCGCACAACCGGCACGAGAACCACGACTCGGTGCACATGAGGACCAGACAACACGACAGGAAGACGACGAACGCCACGCCGAACAGCGAGAACATGACCACGCACATGTTTGCCTGGTGATGCTGATGGTGCGTCGCTTTACTGCCTCGCTATTAATATTATTATTATTATTCTATTTTATTATTATTATTGTAACTAATTTTTTTTAATTCCTCTTCTGCTCTGCTACATCACAAATACACACACGCACAAGACACTCGCATAGAAGGGGGCGGTGTCCCGGAAGAAATGTGTGGCTCTTCTTCTTTGTTGTGGTGAACGAGCACAGATGAGAAGTGAAATAGGTGAGGGTGAGGAGAAATGTTGTTGGGTCGTCTTCTTCTTCTTCGGTCACGACGCGGAGGCGCACATTGTTGAAAGAGGAGGGGCAAGGAGAGGTGGAGAAGGGAGGAGTTGATGCATGACAAAGGGGCGAGTTGAAGTAGCGAAAAGGGGGCGTGGGCGGAGAGGTCGGAGCGCCGCAGTGCAGCCGGGAGAGCGACGGTCGGCCGGCGCTGGCAGTAGAGCAAGGCGCGGTCGCGGAAGGACACCAGCGCAGAGTAGAGGAGCGCTCGGTGTTTGTCTGCGGAGGGACGCGAACCGGCCGAGCGCGGGCGAAGACTCAGCCGGCTGGGCGCTAGGGCAGCGCTGGTGGCGGCCGCGGGGGCCACGGCGCATGCGCAGAGCGCGCCGGCGCACGGCGCATGCGCGGGAGCGCGCCGGCCGCCGCAGTGCGCATGCGCGGCGCCGCTGGAGGGGGCAGCGGCGCGGGGAGGGGAGGGCGGCGCGGGGCCAGCCGGCCGGTGGTGGGGAGGACGGGCGCCGGCGGTGGGGAGCGGAGGGGAGGCAGGGGAATCCCCGAAGCTCGAGCAGAGGGGCAGGGCAACTGACGGCAGCCCAGACAGACGTCTGTGCGCGTGGTGTGTGTTTTATAGAGAGGGGAGTGAGGGCACGATGACGAGGTGACAGACGGTCATGACAACCCCTAACACACCACAAAACATGTAGTGAAGTCGTTTATACACAGAGAACCTGCAGATTTAGAGAAAGCTTTTTGACAATGTTGACTGGAATACACTCTTTCAAATTCTGAAGTCAGCAGGGGTAAAATACAGGGAAAGAAGAGTTATTTACAACTTGTACAAAAGCGAGACCGCAGTTATTAGACTCGTAGGGCATGAAAGGGAAGCATCAGTTGGGAAGGGAGTAACACAGGGCTGTAGCCTTTCTCCGATGCTGTTCAATTTGTAATAAAGTCATGGTTGCAAAATATTAACACGAATTATATACAGAAGGATGGAAAAGCTGGTAGAAGCCGACCTCGGGGAAGATCAGTTTGGGTTCAGGAGAAATGTAGGAACACGGGAGGCAATACTCACTTTACGGCTTATCCTAGAAGATAGATTAAGGAAAGTCAAACCTACATTTCTAGCTTTTGTAGATTTGGAGAAGGCTTTTGACAATGTTGATTGGAATAAACTCTTTCAAGTTCTGAAGCAAGCAGGAGTAAAATATAGGGAGCGTAAGGTTATTTACAACTTGTACAAAAACCAGACAGCGGTTGTCAGAGTTGAAGGGCATGAAAGGAATGCAGTGGTTGGAAAGGGAGTAAGACACGGTTGTAGCCTTTCCCCAATGTTATTCAATTTGTACATTGAGCAAGCTATAAAGGAAAGCAAGGAGAAATTTGGAGAAGGAATTAAAGTTGAGTGGGAAGAACTAAAAACATTGCGTTTTGCCGACGACATAGTAATTCTGTCAGATACAGCAAGGGACCTGGAAGAGCAATTGAACGGAAAGGACAGTGTGCTAAAAGGTACTTATAAGATGAACATTAACAACAGCAAAACAAAAATTATGAAATGCAGCCTTAGACAATCAGGTGATGCTGAAGGAATTAGATTAGGTAACGAAACAATGAAGGTTGTAGACGGGTTTTGTTATTTGGGTAGTAAAATAACATGCGATGGTCGCAGTATAGAGGATATAAAATGCAGAATGGCAAAGGGGAGAAAAGCATTTTTGAGAATGAGAAATTTGCTAACATCGAATATTAATTTATGCGTAAGGAAGTCCTTTCTGAAGCCATTTGTATGGAGTGTTGTCTTGTACAGGAATTAAACATGGACGATAAACAGTGCGGACAGGAAGAGAATAGAGGCTTTTGAAATGTGGTGCTACAGAAGAATGCTGAAGATTAGGTGGGTGGATCGCGTAACTAATGAGGAGGTACTGAACAGAATTGGTGAGAAAAGGAATTTCTGGCGTACCTTGACTAAAAGAAGGGATCGCTTGGTAGGACACATTCTTATACATCGGGCAATCGTGAATTTAGCATTGGAGGGAACTGTGTGGGGTAAAAATCGCAGAGAGATTTAAGAGACGCATATAGTAAGCAGATTCAAGTGGATGTGGGTTGCTGTTCTTATGAGGAGATGAAAAGGCTTGCTCAGGATAGGGTAGGGTGGAGAGCTGCATCAAAGCAGTCTCACATACCTGAAAAAAAAAAAAAATACCTGTTGCCCTCAAGTATTATCCCATTTCGGTAGACATGCACGAAAAACTGCTGCATTTTGCGACAATGCTGCTCATTTTCTCCTAAACCATTGGACCGATTTCAACCAAATTTGGTACACACATTCCTTATCGTGAGGTAACAATTGCCGCATGGTTAAGAATCGCATACGGCACATGGTTCAAAAGATATTGCGTCATAAACAAAAAGAATCGCAAAAAATGCCATATAATGCGGCGAGACTTTCGAAATACTCTGTATGAGAATGACAGTACTTAGCGACTTGAAACAAACTTTAAACATAATTTCAAACCTTTATTAAACTTTTTCTCGCTGGCAACCATGAAAATGACGAAAGAAAAAAAGTTTCTCGCTGACTAGTTTTCTGCTGTTTATGGAGTAAAACTACGGCTCTCGGTATGACGTTACAATTTATAATTTGAACGCTACAGATTGTACGCACATGTAATTTTACAGACAGTATACAAATATATAGTTGAAAATAACTTCTAAATTATGTCACAGTATAACACGTGGTTCATGATATATGAGCACATAAACAGTAACGTTCCTCTGTTCATGGACTAAAACTAAGGCTTTCGGTAGTACTACACAATTTATAATTTGTACACTACAAATTGTAGCCGCAGGTAATTTTACAAACAGTATACACGCAGATAGTTGAGCGTACCTTCTAAATTGTATCACTGTACGACACGTAGTTTATGAGATATGAGCACATAAACAGAAACGTTCATGGAAAACCGCCACATCACGCACCAAGTTTTAATCTATTACTTCTGTACTACTAATTGTATTCCCAAGAGAGTTTAAAGACATACAGCCCTTATTAGAATGAATATATAACTAAAAAAATGGCAGGAATAAATAAATATATACCCGAGCAACGCCGGGTTTTCAGCTAGTATGAAATAATAACAACTGCAGTATCAGAAGTGACGTCTGTTCTTTCGGAACAGACGACAGGTGTATATATAATACGCTAGTGACAGCCAATCATCATTTCCTTAGTGGTGAAGGGGTGGGCAAGTTTGAAGCCCTTACTCTTACGGGAATTAGTTTCATAACTACGAGTTTGAGTACTGTAGACAGGGCGAAGCTGGGAATTTGTATTTGACGGGAGGCGTGCTTAGGTAGTCCTTGCAGGTGCGGTGATCACTGTGTCCCCAGTGGTGTAGGGGTCAGCGCAACTGCCTAGAAAGCAGGAGAGCCGGGTTCGAATACCGGCTGGGTACACATTTTCAGCTTTGCCCATTCGTAGTTGATGTTGAAAGGAGTACGCAAAATAATTTTCACTTAATTTTTGTCTGTCCTACAGCTTTGAGCATGTTTTTGTTACAAAAACCTAAGCTATAATTCTGTAGAAAATAAATGTATGTAATATTTTGTACCATTTCAGTAATCGATACAACATACTGTACTTATTTTCATATCTTTGCTGTAAACCAAAGACTTTGTTTTATCTTTGGAGTATGTCTTGCTCTCGCAGTAGTTGCGTTGAGGGAGTCGGTGTGTGACCTTCGTGAAGGAGAGTCGATGTCTGATTGTGGTAGAGTTGAGTCGATGAGTAGTGGTCGTGGAACTGTTGGGTTTGTCTGTCTGTTAGACTCTAAGAGTAAAAATTCAGACAGTTTTGAATAGTCGCAGCCAAGTCTGCAGATTGTAATTTTTGTATGGAAATTAATCTGTCTCAAATAAAGTAAACTTGTAATTTTCTATTGTTATGTATGGTAGCCTGTATTTGTACTATTGTAGTTGGTGATTGGTTTTTTGCTAATGAATACTGTTTAATGCAGCTCGCATTTGTCATTTAACCCTGAGTCATTTTACCATTTCCTCCTTCCTTTCACCAATTTGAATTGCTATCCGTTCTGATCATTGTTTCTTATGATAGTGTTGCATAATTATTGTGTTTGTAAATTTATGTGCTAATTAGAACAGTTCAGTCTAGGGATTTTGTCATGATCAATTGGTCTATTAATGAGAGCAGGAAGTAGTTTGTTCATAAATCCAGTAAAGTTCATAGTTAGAGATTTTCTCAGACTTAATGAACGTTCAGATTATTAAGTCAGTTAATGTTAGTTACAGTTAAAGTGATTTATCTGATCGGAAGAGAAAAACATCACGTAAAGAGATGAGAAATATATGCAGTGAGTGAGACTTGAAATCATTACCAGATTTGTAGGACAATTTTTATTACGTTGTGTCAGTATGGTAATTGTTGTTCAGATAGGCACATTATCAAGTGCAGTGATTTTTGGTATCCAATTAATATCAAAGGGTGATGAGAACGTTGCAGCAGGTAGAACCAACAGCATCCCTCGAAGATGCGATGGACAGAAGAAAGTGGCTCAACATCTGCAATAGATACCTGCGACTGTGATTGGGACAGTACTCCTTCCTGTGTGACTGATTTTGACAGTGAACTTTATATAGTAATTAATCTTTGTAATATTTCTTTTGCTTTCTGTCATGGGTGTTAATGGCCTGTTATATACAATAAATGATGATGATGATGATGAATTAATATCAAATATCTTTGTTTGACATCCTATTTATTCAAGTAACATGGCTACTGGTATATGGTGCACGCTAACAGATCTGAATTTTTGATTTGTTCACATTTATTCTCACACACGAGATTATCGTGTACACCAATTACAAGTATTAATTACTGCCAACTTATTAACTACTGTATAATTTAAAGTGTTATCCGTTGCGCACCAAACCAGACTACATATACGGAAGATCATTGCATTCCATGTCAGTTGCAATTTATTCTAAAAGGGCAAAGGAAGGTACTAAGTATCATTGCTTGGTCAAATTATTTTGTAACCAAAACCACAACAGACCATTTATTTGTGTATTTTAGCGGGGACGGCCTCTTAACAGAAACAGTGACACGCTCGCCCCAAACACATACTACCGTTAGCAGCCTTACAAACGCATCACACACATGTCATATATTTTTGTCATATATTTTGTAAATACGGAATATATTTTCACATTGCGAGGAGAATGTTGGTAATTACAGTTTCGTAAGTGGCCCACGCCGCAGCGATAAGCGCCGTTGTTGTAATGATTCCCATCCCAGATCCTGTATCATTTCCGTAACGCTGTCTCCCCTGTATCGTGACAATACGGAACGAGCTGCCCTTCTTTGAACTCTTTCGATGTCCTCCGTCAAACCCACCTGATAAGGATCCCACACTGGGCTGCAATACTCCAAAAATGGACGGACAAGCGTAGTGTATGCAGTTTCTTTAGTAGTTCTGTTGCATCTTTTAAGGGTTCTGCCAATTAAATGCAGTCTCTGGTTCACCTTTCCCACGATATTATCTACGTGTTCTTTCCAGTTTAAGTCTGAAGTAATAGTAATTGCTAGGTATTTTGTGGAGCTTAAGGCCTTCACTTTTGATTGAATTATCTTGTAAACAAAGTTTAACGGATTTCTTTCCTTATCTATAGCCGAAACAGACAATTAACAATTTCTGTTTACATGCAGAAATAAGCCCGATCTGCATCTACATCTACATGGGATAGTCCGCAAATCACAATCAAGTGCATGGCAGAGGGTTCATCGAACCACAATCATACTTTTTTATCTCCCATTCCATTGTCGAATAGCGCGCGGGAAGAAAGAACACCTGAATCTCTCCGTTCGAGCTCTGATTTCTCGTATTTTATTCTGATGATCATTTCTACCTATGTAAGTGGGAGTCAAAAATATCTTTTCGCATTCGGAGGAGAATGTTGGCGATTGGAGTTTCGCAAGTAGCCCACGCCGCAGCGATAAGCGCCGTTGTTGTAATGATTCCCATCCCAGATCCTGTATCATTTCCGTAACGCTGTCTCCCCTGTATCGTGACAATACGAAACGAGCTGCCCTTCTTTGGACTCTTTCGATGTACTCCGTCAAACCCACCTGGGCTGCAATACTCCAAAAATGGACGGACAAGCGTAGTGTATGCAGTCTGTTTAGTAGTTCTGTTGCATCTTTTAAGGGTTCGGCCAATGTAGAAAGCAGCAGCCACGTGGTGTAGTTTCTGTAAGGGGGAGGGGGAGGAAGTGGAGGGGGAGGGAGGGGGAGTGGATAAGAGGGTAGGAGGGAGGGGGGAGGCGGAAGGGACAAGTGGTATCGGAAAACGGCGGCTGTGTGTGTGTGAGTAATAATTACTGTAATTAAGGGGGCAGTATATGTGTGTGTGTGCGTGTGTGTGTGTGTGTGCGGTGTAATTAATACGTCCCCCAGAGCGCCGCTACAATACTCATCACGACAGGCGCTTAGCCACTGCTGCAGTGGGCGATACCTCTATATGGGAGGTCAGCTTATGCTTCAAACCTTGGCAAAATGCTGATGCTCCTAACGAAATTGGCCGATTTAAATACTCTACATCTACATACATACTCCGCAATCCACCGTCAGGTGCGTGGTGGAGGGTACACTGTACCACTACTAGGCATTTCCTTTCCTATTCCACTCCCAAATAGAACGAGGAAAAAAAAAAAAAAAAAAAAGGAATGTCTATATGCCTCCGTACGAGTCCTAATTTCTCTTATCTTGTCTTCGTGATCACTACGCGAAATATAAGAAGGCGGCAGCAAGATCGTACTACACTCAGCATCAAATTCCGGCCCTCTAAATTTACTCAACAGTAATTCACGAAAAGAACGTCGTCTTTCTTCCAGCGATCCCCAATTGAGTTGCCGGAGCATTTCCGTGACACTCGCGCATTGGTCGAACCTACCGGTAACAAATCTAGCTGCTCGCCTCTGAACTGCCTCTATGTCTTCCTTCAAACCGATCTGCTGCGGGTCCCAAACACTTGAGCAATACTCAAGACGTGGTCGTACAAGCGTTTTATACGCGGTCTCCTTTGCAGGTGAAGTACATCTTCCCAAAATTCTCCCAATACACCGAAGTCGGCTGTCCGCCTTACTCACAACTGTCCTTAATGTTCATTCCATTTCATATCGCTCTCCAATGTTAGGCCTAGATATTTGAACGACGCGACAGCATCAAGAAGCTCACTACTAATGCTGTATTCGAACATTATGGGATTGTTTTTCCTACCCATGCGCATCACCTTAAATTTTTCTACATTCAGGGTAGCTGCCAATCTTCGCATCAACTAAAAATTTTGTCTGTATGCTATTACAGTCAGTTAAAGACTATCCTATGCTTCTCACTGCAGTAGCTGAAAATGTTAATCTTTTCTTATTTAATATGAGAATGTTTGAGATACTTTCCGTAGTTGACTAATGCTCAGACATTTCATTTCGCTTTTCATTGTTGCATGACTGTGGATGAAACATGAAGTTAATGGTAATGATAGAAGAGGAAAATATGATCGGGCTTCGTAAAATACAAACGAAATGATTACAGGTTTTTTAATGAAGCAAGGTATTGTGTAAGAATGACTAATAGTGAGTGACATGCAAAGCGATCGTAATGGCGTCTCAACATTAATAGTACGGACGTCGAAGAGCTGAAAACTTTAGAAAATGAATATTTGAAGTGGAGGGATTCATTTAAATAAAAGCCAAAGAGAGGGGATGATTTTAAATTTAAGTAATATATTTTATTAACAACTTGCATCACAATTACTTACATTGAATGGATACATGAAAGGAAAACGTCCGTACAGAACGAATACAGACAAGAGAGTGATAAAAAATACGATCGCGGTTCCGTCTTCTCGCTTGTCCGGAAGTAAAAAAAGACGAACGAAATTAATTCAGTTATATTGCGAGCCAGAGGGAACCGGAGGCGATAAGCATCGCTGATCAAAAAAACAAAAACAAAAAATGAAATAAAATTCTAGCGTATCCTTATAACCGTTTCTTGAAACAAGCGAATAAACTGAAAGAATATTCAAATCGATGAATAGATTTCTGAGTCTTAGCGATAGTAGAGGCTGGCAAATTACATGTTTCCCGAGAGCTTTGTCAAGATGAAAGACGAAACGCAGTAAATTACACGTATAATAACTCACATTTGTACTGTAGGGGAAGGTCGGGTAAATTGACGAGGAGTCTAAGATCCATTCTGAATTTCTCCCATAAATCTACAGATTGTTCAACGAGCACCATGGTACCGCATCCTTAGCGCGTTCTGTAGTCGTTCCTCTTGAAACAGAACTGCTCGGTGATTTTGTTTTGTTGAAAACAGAGGCTAGGAAGTGGTTGTTGGTTTTGTAACTATTTTTCCTGCGTTTTAAATAAGTTACATGTAAGTTATACTTCTTTATTAATCACTAGCTTAAACCCGCGGCTCCGCTCGCGTGTTGGTTGATTGTGATAGCTTATCTATCTTTCAGTAGTGTGCTGTGAGATTTGTTTTGAAGGATGAAATGAAATACAATACCTTCTTTAGAAATAAACATTTTTAATCAACATTCAAATAAATAAATAATGTTTGTAATAATATCACAGATCGAGCACTTGATGTAATGCGCGAAACGTCAAATCGATTTTTTTCAAAGAGATGTATTAAAAGAAATTTCTTTTTTACTGATTTATTTATTTATTCTTATATTTCCTTAACCGTATGCTTATCCTTAAAGAGAAACTGCTGAAGACATTGTAGCACGCATGAACCAAAGATACGGTCTGTGGCACCACGTTTCGCTGTATGTAACCCCATTGGTCATCGTCATAGTCATCGCTGACCTTCAGTTCGATTTTTTTTATAATTTGTCGACTTTCAACCAGCATATCTTCCACCCCTTAGATCTATCGGCATGGAACTGCTATGGTGTACAACGAGAGAGTTCGGACAACAATTACACACAGACCATTTGTTTGCGTTCTGAAGTTTTTGCTGCAGAGCGAAATATTAACAAACACACACACACACACACACACACACACACACGTAGAATTTAATATAAGCTACACCGATAACTTTCCACCTCAATAGACTACACCCTTTTATCATTATCAACCCTCAAGCAACAATGCAACCAATAAAACTATTTTCAAAGAGTAAATATAATTTTCAAAGACTAAATATTGTTCCGCATTTCGCGTTATATTCTTCAAATTACTAAATATCTATAAGATCGCTATAAAATCGTGCCTAAAACCTTCCTCAGGTATAAATCAGTAACTGTACAAATGTTCAATTCTCTGCATCTTGTCGTTCGGGCGTGGTAAGCGTACACCGAACAGACATTCACATTTATAGATAGACTAGCTGAACCCCCGCTGCTTCGCATGCATAGGCTGTTTGGTCAGAACCAGTTGTTTCTTTTTAATCCTGACGAAGAATCCATATCTTAAGTTTCGTAGTTATAGCTTGAAATTTGAGTTAACAGCAACATATTTTTGAAAATAAATTTTTTGCGTCACCTATTTTACTCCCTTATTTGTCGAATTTCAAAAAATGCCGAAACACGTGTTTTTTAAATTCGAACCCTGAATTAAAATCAGAAATTTTGTAGTTCTAGCTTCAAAATGCCTAAATAGCTACGTATTTTCAAAAAACGTTCCATCCCCTATTTCACCCCCTTACGGACGGAATATGGAAAAATCGCTTCTTAAATGACGCCTACAGAGTAAGATCAACACCCTCCACAAATGTCAAGTTTCTGTCTTCAGTGGTTTGGGCTGGGCGATGATGAGTCAGTCAGTCAGTCAATCGGGACACTTCCTTTTATATATAGAGAAGAAGAATATCAGTTGATTCATCTTAAACCTTGTGGATGTAATTATGAATTTATTGTGTAAGACTGTGTGCATGACTAAGTCTGAATCCAAAATGTCGACTCGGTTAAGACGAATTTTGCAGTTCATAAGGAAGATAGGGTGACAGAAATGGAGCAATGAGTCACTGAAAGAGGCAATGCAGCGTGTAAGATTGTTAAAGACGCCGCTAGGAAGTTCAACTTCCCTGAAGATACTTTACGTCACGATGTAAAAAAAAAAAAAAAAAAAAAAAAAAAAAAAAAAAAAAAAAAAAAAAAAAAAAAAAAAAAAAAACCATGAAACTTCCTGGCAGATTAAAATTGTGTGCCGGAACCGGGACTCGAACCTGGGACCTTTGCCTTTCGCGGGCAAGCGCTCTCCCGACTGAGCTATCCCGACACGACTCACGATGCCTCCCCACAACTTTACTTCCGCCAGTACCTCGCCTCCTACTTTACAAATGTTGATGAAGTAGGCTGTGCTCAGTGCACAGCCTTAAATTACAGGGATGTAAAGCAGAAATGTTAAGCCTGTGTCTCTTTTGTTAAGTAGATAAACATCAATAAAAGTATGTTTTTCCAAATAAAATGTTCATTTCGTCGTCTTATCATACCTGTAGGCAAGTCGACGAATGGTACTGTCGCTAACAAAAACAGATCTAGCTAAACAATCTTCAGTCTTAGGAAAAGTTTAAGAGCTTTATTACAAAGGAGATACATTAACCAGTCGTTCTTCCATAAATAAAATACCTGATTCCAATTTAAGAGCCAGAAAAAATATAATAAACGTTATTAAAGTCGCCCTAGTTTCCCCTATGTTAGTTATCATTATATTTCTAATGTTACCTGACTAATTCAATTACATTACTGTTTACGTACCATCCAGAGTTGTCGCACTGGTAACAAGCTGTACCCACATTCGGAAAGAGGACCTTTGAAAACCACTTCGGCTACCCTGATTTAAGTTTTGGCCCACTTTAGGTTACGGTAGTAACACTAAAAGTGGGCCTTTGCGATCGTCTTTTGACAGCTCGAAATTTAAATGAAAGTAACGGCTTAACTATTCACCTGACGGAAATCGAAAAAACGAGTTTGTAGAGGAAAACATTTCTCTACAACTTTGCTCTCTTACGTTTTTTCATATCTCGTAGCGTTTCAAAGATATTTGCAAAAATAACGACGATTTTGGGATGTATGTATATCTGTCTGTCCGTAACGTGTTCCCTGTTTTTAAGACGAACCGTTCAACCGATCAGCACCAAATTTTACAGACACGATTGTAGGCCGCAAGAGACCAGAACCTCACTTTTTCACATTTTTCGGACAAAAAATACAGTAGTAATACCAAAAAAAGCCGTTTGTAATATAATTGTAATTGCAAACGAACCGTTCATCTGACACGAAAATTGAGTAACCTAATTGATAGAGGAGAAAATTCTCTACAACTTAGCTCCCTTATGTTTCCTTCGTATCTCGTATCGTTTGAGTGATATTTGCAAAAATAACGGAGATTTCACACCCTCCATTGAATTAACGAAAACCAGCCGTTCGGAGATGTCACGTGACATTCCTCGCCCAGAACTCTCTCTGGCACACGCCATCTTGCGTTGCGTATTTGATGGTTTTCTTATTGTAACTTTCACCTTGTCATTTCAAAGCAATGGCGCACTGAGGAATTAACAAAGACACATCGTTCTTCGTACGATAAATGATAATGTAGTGTCTACAAATGCCATATTAGCATCAGTTAATAACTGCCATCAATAGTATGAGATTAAACGACTTTTCGGTTGATTGATAGCCGTAGCGTAGTGGTCTAGGCGTTGGTCTATGACGATGAAGGTCGGTGGTTCGGAACCCGCCACTACCTAATTTTTTTCTTATAATGGTTTCAGACACTCTTATTAATTAATTTTTTATTATTTACATTATTATTTTGGTCCAAAATGTTTGCGAAATCTTATAAAACTACAAATCTAAAACGGGCCGTAAGACGTCAATGTGATTTTTTCCTTTACTATTTTACTTCCCTAAATCGCTTCGGGCAAATGTCGGGGTTGTTTCAAATGAAATGTTTGTAAATCTATCGGACCAAACTGCGTGGTCATCAGTCCGTAGCTTATAAGCTACTTAAACCTAGGTAAACTAACCTACGGACAAACAGACACACCCATGCCCCAGGGAGGACTCGAACCTCCGACGGCAAGCAACCGCGCGCTCCGCAGCGAGGCGCCTTAGACCGCTCGGCTACTCAACTGCGGCGGTCGGGGTGGTTTCTTTCAAATGTTACGATTTATTTACTGCGAATAAGACAGCGTTCACTCGCAATAAATCGCTATTATTATTATTATTATTATTATCACAGATCGAGTTCGGCCTGGTAACTAGCCACCATCAGTGCATATGAGGGTACTCGCTAATTATAACTCGGTCACTGTATCGTGCGGTCGGCTGCAACGTCGCAGTGTGACCGGATCGTTAGCAGCTCCCACGTCACACCTTGCAAGCTGCACAGTACAGTGTCCGAGTTGTAATTAGCGATTACCCTCATATGACGCTGATGGTAGCTAGTTACCAGGACGAAATCAATCTGCGATTAATAAACAGATTTATTGCGACTCGACGCTGTGTTGTTCCCAGTAATGATATCAACGGTCGCAGAGCACGACAACCCAATTATGGATTCAAACGTACGACTCATTCGCTTCTCCAAATTTAACAAAAATATCCGAGTATGTCCTCCGTGTGAAATGATCACGACGTTGACGTGACAATAAGTCTTCTGCCTCTTTTTTTTTAGTATACCATAGTTGGGAGTGAATTTTTTATTAACTTACCTCAAAAGATCAGTTAATCTATCCCTATACTGAATAGGTCTTCACTCGTTGGTGCTGATCTTGCTGAAATTGCGTGGTTATGGAATATCGCCCCAAATTTGCGACTGGATAGGGGATTTTCTGTCAGAGAGGACACAGTTCGTAGTAATCGATGGTAAAGCATCAGAGATGATTTCGGGCGTTCCACGGGGTAGTGTTATTGGTCCTCCGCTGTTCCTTATTTACATAAACGATTTAGGGGAAAATCTAAGTAGCTCTCTTAGGTTGTTTGCAGATGACGTCGTCATTTACCGTCTAGTAAAATGATCTGAAGATCAAAACCAACTGCAGAACGATCTGAATAAGATATCACTATGGTGTAAAAATTGGTAATTGACTCTAAATAATGAGATGTGTGAAGTCGTCCACATGAGTACGAAAAGAAATCCTTTAAACTTTGTTTACAATATAAATCAATCTAAAGTGAAGGTCGTAAACTGCAGAAAATACCTAGGAATTACTATTGCTTCAGACTTAAATTGGAAAGAACACGTAGATAATGTCGTAGGAAAGGCGAACCAGAAACTGCGTTTTATTGGTAGAATCCTTAAAGGATGCTACACAACTACTAAAGAGACTGCATACACTACGCTTGTCCGTCGTCATTTGGAGTATTGCTGCCCAGTGTGAGATCCTTATCAGGTGGGTTTGACGGAGGACATCGAAAGATTCCAGAGAAGGGCAGCTCGTTTCGTATTGTCACGATACAGGGGAGACAGCGTTACGGAAACGATACAGGATCTGAGATGGGAATCATTACAACAACTGCGCTTATCGCTGCGGCGTGGGCTACTTGCGAAACTCCAATCGCCAACATTCTCCTCCGAATGGGAAAATATATTGTTGACTCCCACTTACATAGAAATGATCATCAGAATGAAATACGAGAAATCGGAGCTCGAACGGAGAGATTCAGGTGTTCTTTCTTCCCGCGCGCTATTCGAGAATGGAATGGGACGTAAGTAGTATGAAGGTAGTTCGAAGAACCCTCTGCCAGGCACTTAAATGTGATTTGCAGAGTATCCGATGTAGATGTAGATCTTCTGACTGCTCTGTTGCAATAAATCACATAGTTCCTTCAAACCTTGTCCTGACATACGGAATAAATAAAAATAATAAAATAAATCTGTCTTCGAGTGACTACAGTTGCCCACAGAGACGACATCTTTGTTCATTACCTGGTTACGCACACTAACGTTTTCACCCGTTCATTCACCGCAGTGGTACGGAAAACTACTCATTATCCAGGACACACCTGCGAAACGCCCTCACCAGTTCCAGACTCTATTGCGAGGCTACTCGACGGACTATGGCAACACTAGATCTCTCACGCAGATTGCGGTCTGTGTGTGACGTAGGCGTCATGTCCGACCGCTGAGAAGAACACTCGATAGCTGCACCTCGCAACAGACACCGTCCTCTCTGTCCAAGCCTTAACGCTATAGAGAAGTAGAGACTAACCCCATTATTGAAAGTGAGGGTACCGAAGACTATGCGCAAAATACGATACCACCAACGTGTGATTGTGACATTGCAGTATTGAGGGGGTCAAAATAATATGTGAAGCAGTAGATAGTGCTACTGGTGCTGTGAATACCTAACGTGTACAATTAGAGCTTCCGTAATTAGGAACAGCAAGAGACAGAATGTTCTAGATTGTGAACTTGTAACGAATTGCGTCAGATTAGATGGGATTTTGGACTGTGTATATAAGAGTAGTAACGACATTGTTTATGCCGGCCGAGGGGACTGAGGCGCTCCAGTCACGGTCTGCACGGCCACTACGGTCGGGGGTTCGAATACCCCCTCGGGCATGGATATTTGTGCCGTCCTAAGTATTAGTTAGTTCATAAGTAGTTTGTAAGTTTAGGGACTGATGATCCCGTAGTTAAGTCCCATAGACAATACAAACATTTGAACAATTTGACATTTTTTATGATTACATACGAACTGTTTTGCCTGCACTGAACATTAATTTATGCCGACGTTCACGTAATATGATTAAGTGATGAACATTCTAGAAAGATCGATACTTCAAACTTCAATATAAGAGACAGTTGTGTTAAGCAAACTGTGAATACAGGTTCCTGACGAACTATTTAGTATGTTGGGACATATAAAACGCATTAGTCGTGTCGATAAATGAAAATAATGAACTTTTTTTAACTAGTGGCCAAGTTATTTATGTAAATAGCTTTGTAATTACAAAGGGTTATAAATATCTGTTAGCCTATTTTTGTAATGCTCACTGTCCTATACTTCTAGGAATGTTAGTATAGATGTTCATTTCTTCAGTAACTGTTACTAGTAAATTTATTTGTCAATATTGTTGTTTTGGACAAACGCTATATTTCTCGAACAAAACGTGTAAAGAGATCTTTTCTTTAATTCCAGATTTGTCAACTTGATTTGCTGTGTACTATTCGGAGTGTATTTTGTTATGATTCAACAAATTGTAATTGTAATAAATATATTTAATAGTATGCAACAAAGAGAGCTGCCATTAGAATTGTTATCATGCAATGTCGCAAGGAGGCCAGTTTTAAGTTGATGTCTGTGCAATAAGGTCTGTGTCAGTGTATTGTTTGTGGTTGGCTAACGTGGAAGTTCCGAGACACGGCATAGCGGCAAGTTGTAATGTGTTTTGTGAAATAAATGTTTCGAAAATGAAAGATCATCACGGGTTTTCATTTGCAAGTGCTTCTCACCCAGGAAGAACCCAGTTTTCTAATGCAATGCAAGCAGAACCCCCTCCATCATTGTTGCAGTATAAAAGCTGAGAATTGAGTTATATATCAAGCACATCGCCCCATAAGTAATAAGCACCATTAAAACTCACAGCAGAAACACCCGGTTCGAGTCCTAGCATTGACACAAAATTTGATGCAATATTTCAAATCAAAATGTTCAAATGTTTATTAAGCTTATGGGACTTAACTACGGCGTTATCAGTCCCTAAACTTACAAACTACTTATGAACTACCTTATACTAAATACGGCACAAATATCCATGCCCGAGGGGGGATTCGAACCCCCGACCGCAGTTGCCGTACAGACCGTGACTGAAGCGCCTCAGTCCCCTCGGCCACCGCGGCCGGCATGCAATATTTCGCCTCTGTCTATGTTATCTTAATATATGTAAAAATTTAGGTGTTTGTGCCTATATTTCACTCTGCAGCCAAAACTACGGATCACAAACGAATAGTGTTTGTATGTGGCAGTAGGTATCAGTCTCCCGTTGTTCACTATGGTGGTAGAGGGTTGATAACGATAAGGGGGTAGAAGATATGGGAGTTGAAAGTTACCGACTTACATAAAATTATAGATGCTCGTGTCAATATTTTGCTTTTCAGCAAATAGTTCACAATGGAGACGAACGATCTCTCTGTGTTGCTGTAGTCTCCCGTTGTACCCATCGCAGTTCCGTGTCGATAGCTATAAGAGGGTAGACTATATAGTGGTTAAAAGTCTTCAGCTTATATAAAATTCCGACTGAAGACCAGCGAAGACTTTTGACACTATAATAGCAAAGAGGTTATATACTGCGAAACGTGATGCACATTCTTCCCTTGTGTTTCTGCAACAAGGGTACGAATAAAGGAAAAAAGTAAATGCTTATTGCAGTTTGAGAAGTAAAATTACCAAGAAAGATGTCAAAGCGTAAGAAAGAAATTTCGCGTCCTCGATTCGTTTCTAAAAGACAGAATACGACGCTGAAAAGTGAATCTATAGACGATAGAGACTTGAAATTTGTAGACGTTGTTTATCTTACACTGTAGGCATCAGCGATTTTTCGATATTCTCATCCCAAAGGGGATGAACGGTTTTTTTTTTTTTTTTTTTTTTCAAAATACGTTGCTATTAGGTCAATTTTGAAGCAAGAAACGCAACTTCGGATTTAGATTTTTGATTAGAATTTTAAAAACACGTATTTCGATATTCTACATATTTAACCATTAAGCTTGTCAAAGAATGGGAAATTTCTTAAAGGTGCGACTAAGACTAGTTTGACGCTAGAAATGCGAAAAATTTGGATTTCGAGCCTTGGTTAGAATTTAAAGAAAAATGTGTTTCGGGATGTTTTGAATTCTGCCATCAATGGTGGAATAGGGGGTGGCTAGTTCTATCAAAATACTTGATTAGGGAAGAATTCATCTACATCTACATAGATACTATGCAAATAACATTTAAGTGCCTGGCAGAGGGTTCATTAACCACTTTCATAACTCTTCTCTGCCGTTCCATTCTCTAACATCGCGCGGGAAGAAAGAACACCTAAATCGTTCCGTTTTCCATCTGATTTCTCTCATTTTATTGGGATGGTCATGTCTCCCTAAGTACGTGGGTACTAGCAAAATATTTTCACATTCAGAACTAAAAGTCGGTGATTGAAACTTCGCAAACAGATCACGCCGCAATGAATAACGTCTTTCTTTTAATGATTTCCACCCCAATTCGTGCAAAATTTTCGTGACGCTCCCCCCCCCCCCCCCTGCTCCCCGTAACGTGATAAAACAAAACGAGCTGCCCTTCTCTGAACCTTCTCAATATCTTCCGTCAGTCCCACCTGGTGAGGGTCCCACAAGGGGCAACAGTACTCCAGGAGAGGACGCACAAGTGTGATATAGGCAGTCTTTTTGGTGGAACTGATGCATCTTCAAAGCGTTCTGCCGATGAAACGTAACCTTTGGTTCGCCTTCCCCACAATATTTTCTGTGTGTTCTCTCCAGTCAAAGTTGTTCGTAATTGTAACTCCTAGCTATTTGGTAGACTTTACGACCTTAAGGTTTGACTGATTTATCGCGTAATTGAAGTTCAGTGGATTTCTGTTAGTGGTCATGTGTATTACTTCACACTTTTCTTTATTCAGTGTCAATTGCCAATTTTCGCACCAAGTAGAAATTTTATCTAAATCGCTTTGCAGTTGCTTTTGATCCTCTGTCGACTTCACTAACCGATAAACGACAGCATCGTCCGCGAACATTCTAAAGGAGCTATTCAGATTGTCTCCTAAATCATTTATAAACACGAGGAAGAATTCTGCCGCGGTGGAGTAGCCGAGCGGTCTAAGGCGCCTCGCTGCGGAGCGTGCGGTTCCTCGCCGTCAGAGGTTGGAGTCCTCCCTGGCACATGGGTGTGTGTGTGTTTGTCCTTAGGTTAGTTTACCTAGGTTTAAGTAGTTTGTAAGCTACGGACTAATGACCACGCAGTTTGGTCCGATAGATTTGCGAACATTTGAATTTTGGAAGCATTCTTGAAGTCTATGAAAATTCATATTTAGAAGTAGAAACAACCAATGCAGACCATCCAGTCTATGTGTGCGAGTCAGCGGGAATTAAGCTAGTATTTGATATAAAAATTAATTCTTGTTGTTGTGGTCTTCAGTTCGGAGATTGGTTTGATGCAGCTCTCCACGCTACCCTGTCCTGTGCAAGCCTCTTCATCTCCTCATAACAACGGCAACCCACCTCCAGTTGAACCTACTGTATTCCTCTCTCGGTACCCATCTGCCATTTTAACACCACACACCTCCCTACAATTCTTAATTGACGATTCCCTGTTGTATGGGAATGTGTCCCACCTTCTTTCAATCAAGGTACGCCAGAAATTTCTTTACTCCCCAATTTGTTCAGTACCCACCTAATGTTCAGCATTTCGCTTTAAAAGCTACTCTCCTCTTCTTGTCTGAATTGTTTATCGCACATTTTTCATACCCCTACAACACAACAGTCCACACAATTCACTAAAAAAAAACGCTTCCCAATAGTCACTTTAAATTTCGAGAATTTTTCTTTTTGAGATCAAGTTTTCTTTTCATTTCCATTCTCCATTTGATACCTTCTGTACTCCCACCATATTATTTTATTTTACTGCCCAACTAACGAAAACTCCTCCACTACTTTTATTGCATCCTAAATCTCTATCTATAAAAAAGGGAAAGGACAATCATTCGCTCGCTGACTGACTGACTGACTGACTAAACACGATATCTCGAAAACTACTTCACCTATGAAGCTAAAATTTGTCAGAAATGTAGCTTATAGGTGGAAGAGGTCAGCTAAGCACGGACTTTGCGATAGGGGCGATACTTCAGGAGATATGACGTCAAAAAATGTTCAAATGTTTGTAAAGTCTATGGGACTTAACTGCGGGGTCATCAGTCCCTAAACTTACAAACTACTTATGAAATAACTAAGACTACGGACGGCACAAATATCCATGCCCGAGGGGGGATTCGAACCCCCGACCGTAGTGGCCGTGCAGACCGTGACTGGAGCGCCTCAGTCTCCTCGGCCACCGCGGCCGGCGATATGACGTCATAAACAATGAAAACTTCACCTTCTTGCGGCACCTGATAGTGTGACTATCAGTCCACTATTTGAGGAGGAGAGCACTTAGCGACTTGCAACTAACTTTAAATATAATTTCAAACCTTTAGTAAAAATTTTTTCTCTGACAACCCCAGCAAAATGAAGAAACGAAAAAAGTTTGTCGCTTACTACTTTTTCGGAGTTAATGCGTTCAAATTATGACATTTGCCAGGACGTTACAATTTATTACTCGTACACTATTAATTGTATTAGCGATAAATGTTACAGACAGCATACTATACACACATACCACTGAATTTACGTTATCGTAGTACGACACACAGTTCATGAGATATGGACTCATAAACAATTAGGTTCATGAAAAATCGCCTCATCTCGCAGGACTTTTCATTTATTGCGTCTTTCCTAGTAACTCTATTCGCGTCGTATTTTCCAGACACTTTACACATGTTGTTGTTGTTGTTGTTGTTCTGGTCTACAGTCCGGAGACTTGTTTGATGCAGCTCTCCACATTACCCTATCCTGAGCAAGCCTCTTCATCTCCACATAAGAACGGCAACCTACATCTGTCTGAATCTGCTTACTGTACCCATCTCTTGGTCTTCCTCTGCGATATTTACCCCACACACTTCCCTCCAACGCTAAATTCACAATTCCTTGATGTCTAAGAATGTGCCCTACCAATCTATCCCTTCTTTTAGTCAAGGTATGCCAGAAATTTCTTTTCTCCCAAATTCTGTTCAGCACCTTCTCATTAGTTACGCGATCCACCCGCCTACTCTTCTGTATTCTTCTGTAGCACCACATTTCAAAAGCCTCAATCCTCTTCCTGTCCAAATTTCTCCTTGCTTTCCTTTATAGCTTGCTCAATGTACAAATTGAATAACAATGGAGACAGACTACAACCCTGTCTTACTCCCTTTCCAACCACTGCATCCCTTTCATGACCTTCAACTCTGACAACGCTGTCTGGTTTTTGTACAAGTTGTAAATAACCTTACGCTCCCTATATTTTACTCCTGCTTGCTTCAGAACTTGAAAGAGTTTATTCCAATCAACATTGTCAAAAGTCTTCTCCAAATCTACAAAAGCTAGAAATGTAGGTTTGCCTTTTCTTAATCTATCTTCTAGGATAAGCTGTAAAGTGAGTATTGCCTCCCGTGTTCCTACATTTCTCCTGAACCCAAACTGACCTTCCCCGAGGTCGGCTTCTACCAGCTTTTCCATCCTTCTGTAAATAATTCGTGTTAATATTTTACAACCATGACTTATTAAACTGATGGTTCTGTAGTTTTCACACGTGTCTGCACCTGCTTTCTTTGGAATGGGGATTATAACATTTTTCTTAAAGTCTGAGGGTGCTTCACCTGTCTCAAACATCTTACACACCAGGTGAAACAATTTTGTCATCGCTGGTTCTCCTAGAGACTTCAGTAGCTCTGAGGGAATATCATCTACTCCAGGGGCCTTGTTTCGACTTAGGTCTTTCAGTGCTCTGTCAAATTCATCTCTCAGTATAGTATCTCCTATTTCATCCTCATCTACTTCTTCTCCCCTTTCTACAATATTGCCACTAAGTTCATTTCCTTCATAGAGACTCTCTATATACTCCTTCCATCTTTCATCTTTCCCTTCTTTGCTGAGAACTGGTTCTCCATCAGAGTCCTTGATATTCATAGAGCTGTTTTTCTTATACACCTCTGGATTTACTTTCGAAATAATATCGTATTACGACATACAGTTAAGGTGCTATGACGTCGACTACAATGAAATGCATGAAAATTCACCATGATAAGCATGAGGTTGTAATTTACTACGTCTTTATTACCAACTGCATTTACAACACACTTCGCAAGCAGTTTTTTAACATTCGACTGTACGAACCAGGTAAACAATGTTTTTGTGCGACACCTAATTTACGATATATAAAAGCGAAAACCGCGGTGGAGTAGCCGAGCGGTCTAAAGCGCCTTGCTGCGGAGCGCGCGGTTGCTCGCCGTGGAGGTTCGAGTCCTCCCTGGGGTATGGGTGTGTGTGTTTGTCCGTAGGTTAGTTAGTTTACCTTGTTTTAAGTAGTTTGTAAGCTACGGACTCATGACCACGCAGTTTAGTCCGATAGATTTACAAACATTTGAACATTTTAAAAGCGAAAGGTCACTCACTCACTGACTAAACGCGAAATCTCTAAAACTGCCGCAACTATAGAGCTGAAATTTTGCCGGTATGTTGATTATAGATAGAAGACGTCATCTAAGAAAGTACTTTGCTATGGGTCAGAATTAAGGTGCATGGCGGAGGATACTTTTATTGCAGACTGACGAAATCTTCAGTTTCATTCCGATCTTCACGAAACTTTTTTGACCTTCAAAACAAGAAGAAGGACACGGTCTATATAAAAATTCGTTCGGTGCGTGGTGGAGGGAACTTAACTTACGAACTTTGACAAAATACATAGTTTTGGTCCGGTCTTGATGAAATTTTGCACACATGACCTTTAATCCGACAGGAAGGTCACTGGGTACATATATGTTGTTATGGTACATGACAGACGGAACCTTGCAAAAAAAAAAAAAAAAAAAAAAAAAAAAAAAAAAAAAAAAAAAACTTTGTCGAGAGAGGGACAGGTGGAAACGAACAGAGAGATGTGAGAGAAAGAGGTGGATGCAGAGAGAGAGGAAGGAAGGGGAGGTGGACTACGAGAGTGTAGGATAGATAAACACCCGGGCTAGTCTGTTTATAAAAATAAGGAACAGTAGAAGCTCTATGAAACTTCCCTTTGGAGCGCCAGATATCACTTCTGGTCGATGACATTCAGTCAGTTACAACGTACTGTGTCCGTTATGACAGGAAATCACGAATACAATCGCACAATTGTAACGGTATTCCATAAGCAAGCAGTCTGATTAGAAGACGCTTGTGAGGTACAGTGTCAAAAGCCTTCCGGAAATCTAGAAATAGGGGATATATTTGACATCCCTTATCGACAGCACTCATCACACAATGTGAGTAAAGACCTAGCTGTGCTTCACAAGAACGACACTTTCTGAATCCGTGTTCTCTGTGGGTCAATAGGTCGTTCTCCTGGCGGTAGTACCTAATGTTTGAGGAAAGTATACATTCTAAAATTCAGCTACAAATGATATAAGTCTGTAGCTCTGCGGCTTATTTGTGTTGCCTTTGTTTCTATAGCACACTTAAAACCATGGAGGTTATTCCCTGATGTATGTAACACATCTCCATCATATCCAGTCCGTTCTTGTCAGAATTCTCCATATGTTACTTTCTTCGCCTTTTCTACAGAGAACCTTCCTTATTGGTTATCCTACCACCAATCACATCCGAGACGCACTGTCATATTTCCGGGTGACCCTGTAAAGTAAATACATAAATATATACATATTATTAAAATGTGTGTATAGGGTGTCAAAAACTGAACTGTTTGGCACTGTCCCCCTGAATGTCTGTTTACAGCTCAGCAATGGTTTCTGGGTCACTGGTGTACGTAGTGTCTTTAGGCCTGTCAGACTAGCGTCCATTGTAATTAATTTTAGAATACTATACGGATGTGCTTTACTTCGAGACCCAGTAGCCTGTGTACTATGACATCTGTCGCTTTTGGTTTCGTGCTTCTTGCTACCATCTGTCCCCAGAATGGCGAACTACAATGAAATACAGTGAACATGCCGGACCCGTTTTGCAGTGCGTCAGACATAATATCATTCGTGAATGTATTTTATGTATTAATTTATAAATTTTGCACAAATTCCACTTTGCGATATAAATTCCACAATAAATATATATATCCTTAACTGCTTTCCAGACCAGTGTTCAATTTATTTGACAGTTATCATTTTTGGAACCAAGTATGAGAATTTTTAATATTGCTCAAGTATACAACAGATAGCCTTATGGATGATGATGATGATGATGATTGGCGGTTTAGGGCACTCAACAGCGAGGTCATCACCGCCCGAGTCTTATGGACATGAAGAAGTGCAAGAATAAGTTTTATTTTATTTTTGAACTAATTCAGGACTGCAATGGTTAATACAGCCCCACAAAAGCTATGTTCGGATCTAAATATACATCTGCATCCGTACTCCGCAAGCCACCCGACGGTGTGTGGCGGAGGGTACCTTGAGTACAACTATCGATTTTCCCTCCTATTCCAGTCACGTATTGTTCGCGGAAAGAAGGATTGTCGGTATGCCTCTGTGTGGGCTCTAATCTCTCTGATTTTATCCTCAAGATCTCTTCGCGAGATATGCGAAGGAGGGAGCAATATACTGCTAGACTCCTCGGTAAATGAATGTTCCCGAAACTTCGACAAAAGCCCGTACCGAGCGACAGAGCGTCTCTCCTGCAGTCTTCCACTGGAGTTTATCGATCATCTCCGTAACGCTTTCACGATTACCAAATGATCCTGTAACGAAGCGCGCTGCTCTCCGTTGGATCTTCTCCACTTCCTCTATCAACCCCACCTGGTACGGATCCCACACCGGTGAGCAGCATTCAAGCTGTGGGCGAACAAGTGTACTGTAACCTACTTCCTTTGTTTTCGGTCTGCATTTCCTTAGGATTGTTCCAATTAATCAGTCTGGCGTCTGCTTTACCGACAATTCATTCTATATGGTCGTTCCATTTTAAATCACTCCTAATGCCTTCTGCCAGATAATTTATGGAATTAACTGCTTCCAGTTGCTGACATGCTTTAGTGTAGCTAAATGATACACGATCTTTGTTTCTATGTATTCGCGACACATTACACTTGTCTACATTGAGATTTAGTTGCCATTCCCTGCACCATGCGTCTATTCGATGCAGAGCCTCCTGCATTTCAATACATCTATATCTACATAGGTTACTCTTCAAATCACATTTAAGTGCCTGGCAGAGGGTTCATCGAAATACCGTTATACTATTTATCTCCCATTCCATTCTCGAATAGCGCGCGGGAAGAAAGAACACCTCAATCTGTCCGTTCGAGCTCTGATTTCTCGTATTTTATTCTGAAGATCATTTCTACCTAGGTTAGAGGGAGTCAACAATATATTTTCGCATTCGGAGGATAATGTTGGTGATGGGAGTTTCGTAAGTAGCCCACGCCGCAGCGATAAGCGCCGTTGTTGTAATGATTCCCATCCCAGATCCTGTATCATTTCCGTAACGCTGTCTCCCCTGTATCGTGACAATACGAAACTAGCTGCCCTTCTTTGGACTCTTTCGATGTCCTCCGTCAAACCCACCTGATAAGGATCTCACACTGGGCAGCAATACTCCAAAAATGGACGGACAAGCGCAGTGTATGCAGTTTCTTTAGTAGTTCTGTTGCATCTTTTAAGGGTTCTGCCAATAAAACGCAGTCTCTGGTTCGCTTTTCCTACTACGTTATCTATGTGTTATTTCCAGTTTATGTCTGAAGTAATAGTAATTGCTAGGTATTTGGTGGAGTTTACGGCCGTCATTTTTGATTGATTTATCTTGTAAACAAAGTTTAACGGATTTCTTTCCGTACTCATGTGGACGACTTCACACTTTGCATTATTTAGAGTCAATTGCCAATTTTTACACCATACTGATATCTTATTCAGATCGTTCAACAATTGGATTTGATCTTCAGATGATTTTACTAGACGGTAAATCACGGCGTCATCTGCAGACAACCTACGAGTTACTTAGATTTTCTCTCAAATCCTTGATGTAAATAAGGAACAGCATAGGACCAAAGACACTACCCTGTGGAATGATCGATATCACATCCGTTTCAGTCGATGCGTTACGCTCTATTACTACAAACTGTGTCGTCTCTGACAGGAAGTCCCCTATCCAGTCGCAAATTTCAGGCGATAGAACATAACCCTCCGTAGCACAGTGGTAGAGTACCGGACTACAAATCTAAAGGTCGCAGGTTCGATCCCCACCAGGCCCTAGGCTTTCTATCTGTCACTTTCCACTTCTTTCACCTCTGAAAGTGTAGCTGATGTGAAAAATACCGAGTAGCACCGTGGTTCGGAACCCACGTTAAACTGTAGGTCCCCCTATAACTGGCTGGGTAAGTCAGTTCGAAGGTCGGAGGAAGGCAACCGCATACCACCTCCAAACAGGACCATGCCTAGTAAAGCACTGCGGTGTTCAAACCAATCGTTGGATTGTTGACGGCTTTACCTTATACCATAACCACACAATTTGATTAAAAGCCGTTTGTGAGGTCAAAAGCCTTCTGGAAATCAAAAATATGGAATCAATTTGAGAACCCTCGTCTATAGCACTTATCACTTCGTGTGAGTAAAGAGCTCATTGTTTTTCGCATGAACGATAGGTCATTCTGTTCTACATCTACATACATACTCCGCAATTCACCGTAAGGTGCGTGGCGGAGGGTACACTGTATCACTACTAGGCATTTCCTTTCCTATTCCACTCCCAAATTGAACGAGGAAAAAAAGAATGCCTATATAGCTCCGTACGAGCCCTAATTTCTCTTATCTTGTCTTTGTGATCTTTACGCGAAATATAAGTAGGCGGCAGCAAGATCGTACTACACTCAGCTTCAAATTCCGGCCCTCTAAATTTACTTAACAGTAATTCACGAAAAGAACGTCGTCTTTCTTCCAGCGATCCCCAATTGAGTTGCCGGAGCATTTCCGTGACACTCGCGCATTGGTCGAACCTACCGGTAACAAATCTAGTTGCTCGCATCTGAACCGCCTCTATGTCTTCCTTTAAACTGATCTGCTGCGGGTCCCAAACACTTGAGCAATACTCAAGACGTGGTCGTACAAGCGTTTTATACGCGGTCTCCTTTACAGGTGAAGTACATCTTCCCAAAATTCTCCCAATAAACCGAAGTCGGCTGTCCGCCTTACAACTGTCCTTACATGCTCGTTCCATTTCATATCGCTCTGCAATGTTAAGCCTAGATATTTGAACGACGCGACAGCATCAAGAAGCTCACTACTAATGCTGTATTCCAACATTATGGAATTGATTTTCCTACTCGTGCGCATCACCTTACATTTTTCTACATTGAGAGCTAGCTGCCATTCTTCATACCAACTAGAAATTTTGTCTAAGTCAACCTGTATGCTATTACAGTCAGTTACAGACGATACCCTCCCATACACCACAGCATCATCAGCAAACAGCCGCAAATTACAACTTACTCTGTCCATCAGATCATTTATATATATAGAAAATAATAGCGGTCCAATCACACTCCCTTGGGGCACGCCTGACGATACACTCGTCTCTGATGAACACTCGCCGTCGAGAACAACGTACTGCGTTCTATTACTTAGGAAGTCTTCCAGCCAGTCACAAATCTATGAACCTATTCCATAAGCTCGTATCTTCGTTAGCAGTCTGCAGTGTGGTACCGCGTCGAACGCCTTTTTGAAGTCGAGAAAAACACAATCCGCCTGTTGCCCTTCATCCATGGCTCGCAAGATGTCATGTGAGAAAAGGGCAAGCTGAGTTTCACATGAACGATGTTTCCTAAACCCGTGCTGATTCATGGAAACAAGCTTTTCCGTTTCAAGGAAATTTACTATATTCGAACTGAGAATATGCTCCAAAATTCTACATGAAACTGATGTCAACGATATTGGCCTGTAATTGTATGGGTCAGTTCTCTTTCCTTTCTTATACACGGGAGTCACCTGCGCTTTTTTCCAATCACTAGGAGCTTTGCGCTGAATTAAAGATTCGCTATAAATGCAAGCTAAGTAGGGTGCCAATGCCGCAGAATAGTCTTTGTAAAACCGAACTGGTTTTCCATCCGGACCAGCAGACTTTTTCGTATTTAGCTCTCTCAGCTGCTTCTCTACACCGGAAATACCTATTGCTATGTCCCCCATTTCGGAATTAGTACGTTGATCAAATGATGGTACATTTGTGCGGTCATCCTGCGTGAAAGATTTCTTAAAGGTTAAATTTAGAACTTCAGCTTTCCGTTTGCTTTCTTCTATTACTGGCCCGGAATGATCAACTAGTGACTGGACAGTGGGCTTTGACCCGCTTATCGATTTTACATAGGACCAGAATTTTTTCGGGTTCTGTTCGAGATAATTCATGATATTTGAATAGTAATTAGATAAAAGGGGCACAGTTTCCTGAGAGGAGGGATGATGAGTGGACCAGTTGCCAGTACAGGGCGAGTCGCACCCCAGCCATCGTCGGCTGCAGGTGGAAGCACCCCCGGCCGCGCACCGCACCTGCGCCGCTTCGACCCGCGGCGGCGCGCGCATGCGCCGTGCGCCGCTGCCATTTCACCCCGCTTTGCACCCCGTTCCACCCCGGCCACACCCTGTCCCCCTGCCCCCCCCCCCCCCCACACGCGCGCCATTCAGACGGCCGTGGCAAAACACCCTCCTGCGAGCAACCCCCAGCAGGGCGCGGGTTCAAGGTCACTGCTCCACCAACCCCACCCCACCCCACCACCCCTCGCCGTTCCGAAAAAAAAAAAGGTCGCGCGGCGGACATCTGGAGCGCGATGACGTCATCAGAAGGCACCAGGCGTCCGCACAGCAGCACAGAGGCAGACGGTGAGACACTGCACCGTGGTCGTGGTAGCAGGACTGAGCCACTTCAGTCAATTCTGTCGTAATTCAGTCAGCTTAACATTAACCCCTTACTGCCCAATGTCGCGAATTTGCATCGTACCGTTGTGATGCTTGTAAATGGAACGATAAATGCCGGCCGCGGTGGCCGAGGGGACTGAGGCGCTCCAGTCACGGTCTGCACGGCCACTACGGTCGTGGGTTCGAATCCCCCCTCGGGCATGGATATTTGTGCCGTCCTAGTTCGTAAGTAGTTCATAAGTAGTTTGTACGTTTAGGGACTGATGACCCCGTAGTTAAGTCCCATAGACTATACAAACATCTGAACATTTGAAAACGAGGTAGCACTTTTTAGAATCAAAGGGAAGCACTATTAATAAATGATTCATTATTCGTCAAAATAATATTTCCCAGTCTTGAATGAACATTCCTTCAAACAGTCTTGATTGCAAAATTTTTTTATTAGTTAATGACGCGTTTCGCCCTTTAGCAGGGCATCTTCAGATTTATCTGCGTGACAGAATTTACACAAAATTACAGGGCGGAATTACGAAACTGGGATAATGGGATATTGGCTTATTTTGTGTTAAGAAGACAGTATAAATGGTAAATAAAGCTTACAATGAGCTCTCCGTGGTGTGACACCGTAAGTTGTTTGGCGGTGTTTCTAATTTTCTGGAATGTTTTTTTGGATTTCCTTGCGGCCCTACAAATGTTCGGGTAACAACGGATTACAGTTGGAACGTACTCGGTAAAGATGTGAGAAGCATAAAACCGATTTTTAAGATTACCTTAATAGATTACCTTAATTAAGCATGATTTGATGAACAGACAGTCAAAATATGCCTCCAAAAATAAAAAGGAAGAAGTAGGTTGTTACAAAGTTTTCAAAGCGCGCTCTATACACTTTTCAGAATAGTGGGTTGATAGCAAGACGTTCGGAAATGCGTTATTCAAGCCCGATTCATTGCCAACGATTTTCGACTTTCTCACTGCATCTGTTGCTGAAAGTAACATCATTACAATCGCCCACAAAAATAAAATTATCATGTGGCGGTATATGTTATTATTAACATACCTGATAAGTAGCTCTCGTAGGTTCTTTGCAAATGACGCCGTCATTTACCGTCTAGTAAAATCATCTGAAGATCAAAACCAACTGCAGAACGATCTGAATCAGATATCACTGCGGTGTAAAAATTGCCAATTGACTCTAAATAATGAGAAGTGTGAAGTTATCGACGTGACTACGAAAAGAAATCCGTTAAACTTTGTTTACAAGATAAATCAATGAAAAGTGAAGGCCGTAAACTCCACAAAATACCTAGGAATTACTATTACTTCAGACTTAAACTGGAAAGAACACGTAGATAGTGTTCTGAAAATACCATCCATAAACACTATGAACGAATGTCGTGATAGGTTACAGCCTTACCTTAGGGCTGAAACTATCCTGAACCGAGAATCTATCTTATCCGTTATATATAAAGCAGAGTGTCCGTATGTTTGTTTGTGTGTACATGTTGGAAGGAAATCTACAGTTTATGAAATTTTGCACACACAAGCTTCAATCCATGAGGACGGTCGCCGTAAGCGTACGGATGACGTTCACGAGATATGACGCGCCGGCCGCGGTGGCCGAGAGGACTGAGGCGCTCCAGTCACGGTCCGCACGGTCACTACGGTCGGGGGTTCGAATCCCCTCTCGGGCATGGATATTTGTGCCGTCCTTAGTTGTAAGTAGTTCATAAGTAGTTTGTAAGTTTAGGGACTGATGACCCCGTAGTTAAGTCCCATAGACTCTACAAACATTTGAACATTTTTGAGATATGACGTTATAAACAATGAGATGAGCGAAAAATTGCTGCACTACGTGACAGTATTGCAAATTTCCTCCTAAAACCACTGGACCGATTTCGATCAAATTTGGTACACACATTCCTTACCGTGAGGTAATTGCTGTAGTGGTAAGAAACACATGCGGCATACGGTTCAAGAAATATTTCATAAACGATACGAGTCGCAAGAAACTGCCAGATAAAGCAACAATTTATAAATACAGTATATGAGAATGATGTCTTCTATGAAATAAGTACCTTTCAACAGTCATATGTCTGTCAGAATGGCGCTATTTTTCCTATGCTACAGTCCATTTCATGAACATCGTCTTCGACTAAGTGTGTTTGCCTCTGTAACTTATAAAATAATAGGTGACGGGAAATTTTAATGCGGTAGTTCAACACAAGAAATGTTACACTTTCTGCGGAGCTATGAACATAGTTTATTGTATCATTTTCCATAGAGTTACAGCACAAAGATATAATTTTTTAAATGGAACAATAGTTTTTTGTATCGTGCATTGGATTCGTTGAAACCAGCTGCATCCAAATCAATTTAAACTACATTCTTATCACTGTTAGTTTGGGAGCTACAACCCTTCAAAGTTTAGGGGGCAGAGACTGCGATAGCGTAGCTGACTGGCTGGTGGTCATGAGACAGTGGGCCGTGCCCCAGGGGGTAGACACTCAGCCAGTCAGCTACGCTATCGCAGCCTCCGCCCCCTAAACTTTGAAGGGTTGTAGCTCCCAAAGTAACAGTGATATGAATGTAGTTTAAATTGATTTGGACGCAGCTGGTTTAAACGAATACAATACACGATAGAAAAAACTATTAAACTATTGTTCCATTTAAAAAATTATCTCTTTGTGGTGTAACTTTTTGGAAAATGATACAATAAACTATGTTCATAGCTCTGCAGAAAGTGTAACATTTCTTGTGTTGACGTACCGCATTAAAATGTCCCGTCAGCTATTATTTTATAAGTTACAGAGGTAAACACAGTGAAACACCCTGTATATATAAGGTCGCCAATCTTTAGCTTTTCCCTTAATTACGATATCCATTGTATATGGCTGTCGCCACTGCTACTTTGGACAATGTCATCGCTGTGATTCCTGATAGGTTAGTTGTGTTTGGGATATTGTATGAAGCTTTGATGACTGCTGCTACCCGTTCCTGGATAGGTATACCAAAAGGTGTTGCTGTAGTTTGTATCGTGATTCCCAGATATTTATACTTGCCTGTTGTTTGTAATGGTTAACTGCATAGCATTATCCCGTCTTTGGGCGTTATCGTCCTCCCTTGCTGTATGTCATTTGAACTGTCTTAGTTAGCTTGGTTTAGATGTACGCCATTACCCGTTGCCTAGGTTCCTAGCTTTGGTATTGCCTACTGTAGGTTTTCTTTTAGTGCTCATCCTATCACAATTCATCTAC
The DNA here is from genome assembly GCA_026315105.1 of Locusta migratoria. Classification (NCBI taxonomy): domain Eukaryota; kingdom Metazoa; phylum Arthropoda; class Insecta; order Orthoptera; family Acrididae; genus Locusta; species Locusta migratoria. Next base: position 120,791,861 of record CM048752.1, read on the forward strand.
ATACAGAATAATATGACATTTTTAATAAGTATAATAACCTTTACTGCTACTTATTAGCTTTGTTTATTTAATTGTCCACTACAGCTGTTTCGCCGTATTTGGCATTATCAGGTGGTCTGCAATAGTTGAAATAAATTTTCTGAAAATATTTTTTTTTTTTCGAGTCAAATAGGGAGTACATTATACAGTTTTAAATTTATTACTTTGTTTCCATTTGTTGCTAACACACACACACACACACACACACACACACACACACACACACACACACACAGCATCTGTCAGCATCTGTACCTCTATCTGATTTTTATACGTACCTTTCTTATAAAGTCGTTTTTTTTAAAATGATTTTTAATATAACGATTTTCTTATTTGACCGCTATTTTGATGCTATGTATTTACAAAGATGTTAAATTGCATTATATTGTTGGTAATGATCTAGCTCCTCTGAGATGATTAATTTCGAATTTTGTGATATCTTTGAATGTCAATGTATTTACTAATGTTTTATACTCTGCATTTTGTAGTGTCTCCGATTATGAAATAGTGTGTCTTTTTGGTCTCTGAGGAATTGCTGGCCATCTGGAATTTTGTAATATCTTTGAGTATGAAAATGCGTTTCTCTGGTGTCTGAGATATTGTATGTTAATCGAAATTTTGCGTTATCCTGGACTGTGGAACATTTCATCTCTGAATTTAGCCGTTGTCAAGCCTAATTAGATCGATAAAACTTTTGTAAATAAATTTTGTGTTTAAAATTTGTGTCTTCATTGAGAATTTCGTTAGGTGAAGCTTCCATGTGTATGTATATTTCTAATTCTTCGAGAATGTGCATTTCAGTGCCTTTTGAAATTTTGTCTAATATGTTTAAAGCTCTCTCGATGTTTGTGGTGGTGTGGTTTTCAATTTTCAAATACCTGTAGAAAATAGATGGATTTGCTTTTGTCATTCTTGCATGTTCGCTGAATCTGTTTGATGATACTGTAAGAGTACAGTATCTTACAGTTTGATTTAACGCAATGTATATATTGTCTTAGATTTGTTCATTTCACGTATTTTCATTTCTTGTATGCTAGATATATTTCTTATGTAACGTCATTTCCTATATTTAATCATTTAGTGTAAACATATACTGTATGTGTAAACCCGCATGAATGCACGGACATTCTTATGCTGTAACTTGGCAATGCGTCAGAGAAAATGTCGAACCTGTTGTAAAGACTGTCTTTGGCACAGAAGTAGTAGCTGTGAGTGTCGTGGACTCGCTATATATAGTAAACACATAAATGTTTTGTTGATGGTGCAGAGGCACGGTAGGCGCAGTGTGGCGCGAGTTTAATGCAACTGCAATAAGCCTGAGAGGCGTACTGTTTAATGTATTGAACGAAGTGCGAAACAAGTTTATTTATACTCGATCAGTGTAATCTTTTTCCATGTGTGCAAGAAAAGTAATTGTTTGGTATCAAGTCTATTGTCACCGAGTGTGATCGTTGTTGTAGTAAGAGTACCTATTGTAATCATATCTGTCTTGTTTGGACTTCACGACGAAGACGACGAAACCAGATGAGTACCTTTGTAACATTTTATTTTGTATGCATGTAAATGTAGTGTCAACCCAATCAAAACTTTGGTTCAATTATACATGACTTATTTTGAAACCAGTCTTAATTTTGTAAGTAGTTGTAGTCACCCCATTATCGCCATTATTAGATTATGTTGATTATGCAAGCCTGTACATTGACTAACAAGTTCAATCATTTTTCAAAGTAATTACGATCAGTTTTAAAGAAATTGGTAGACGAGTTAAAGAATTGCTAAACGTGTTACAACCACAGAGACTAGTAATTAAAGTGCAACAGAGTTTGCAAGTAAAGTAAAGTTGGTTTCAATTATGTAGAAAGTAACCAGGCTAACAGTAGTCAAAGTATTATAGTTGATTAACCAGACTTGACGGAAGTAATTTCTTTTTTTTTTTTTTAGTGAAATACGTTAAATGCCAAACTCTGCTCAGCCAGTTACACGCGTACGCTACCCAGGCCCTGGAACCAATTAAAAAAAAAAAAAAAAATAGTTTACGTAAAGTTTTATAAGGAACTTGAATGCTTTGACTGTAGTTTTTGTGAAGCTCTTTGCACTACGGAGTTCCACTGTACTGAGCTATTATCATTGCAATCAGAGACTATCTGCTATTACAATTTTAATTATAACACGAACACGCCATCACCACTACATGAATTCTGACACATTTATTAGTGAAGTTGTGCTGTTCGTGAATCGTAAGAGGTGCTAGTTGGAGGCTGTTGTCAATGCTAAGTCAGATAGGGCCAAGCTTAATTAATTACTACAGTGACTGTTTCAAGTTAATTAATTATCAATTTTTTTTTTTTTTTTTTTTTTTTTTTTTTTTATTTTAACTTTCACTGCGAAAGTGTGGTTGCGACCCATCAGTTGTGATTTGCTGCGACATTCAATAACGAAATTATTATTACGACAGCATATCATTACGCATTATGATTTTTTAGTTGTTTTTTTTTTTACTTTTTTTTACCTTTTTCGCCGGCCGCGGTGGCCGAGGAGACTGAGGCGCTGCAGTCACGGTTTGCACGGCCACTACGGTCGGGGGTTCGAATCCCCCTCGGGCATGGGTATTTGTGCCGTCCTTAGTGTTAGCTAGTTCATAAGTAGTTAGTTAGCTTAGGGACTGATGACCCCGTAGTTAAGTCCCATAAGTTCTACAAACATTTGAACATTTTTTGAACTTTTTTTTGACGACCTCCAACAGGCAATCTTTTACAATACATAGACTACAGAATAATTTCTGCTTGTGAACCTTCCCCTATTGTGGCAGTCTACACTGAACGTGGAGTCATCGCCTGTTAGATGAGCGGTGATGGTGTTCTCGGTATTTCCACAGTCGAACATAAACAGTCACGACACTCCCACACATTTTTGTTATACGCTGCGACAGTAGCGCTCCAAGCGGCCGGAAAGCTGCATTTCTGAATACGACATTGGATGAGTGTCAATAGTATCGTTTATTTTAATTTTAACATAGTTTTTACATTAGGAAACGTATGTAATACCTTAAAATAGGTGATAACTTAGAAACAGCTCTAACATTTGCCTTAAGTTTCCTAAGGCCCCTGGCAAGCTACGAAACGGCACATTACATGATAGCTTATTTACCGCTATCTTGAAACCTACAGGCTTCTGGTAAATAATTTAATTTTCTATTAAAAATGAAAAATGTCTAGGAAACACCAGGAGACATTTCCTTTGGCAGAAAGACGTCGCTTTTCTACTAACGAACGTTAAGGATTCTTCACTATAATTTCAGTAGAATCAGTGAGTTTGAACGTAGCAAACGTATACAGAATGCAATAACTACACTATGTAACGTACCAAGTCAGCTACAACAGTTGTAGCTGAAGGAAACACGTCACAAACGTGGCAATAAAACGGCAAAAGCTATGAAACTGTTTTCCAACAGAGCCAAAGGCAATTCCACAATTGTTGCTACAGCTGAACCACAAATGGCAAAAATATAAATTTATTATTTTCTTATGTTTATAGTCTACTTATTTTCAGCGGAATAAGATTGAAATACACACATATACGTAAGTATTTGTTCAAGACGAAGTTGTTTGTACTACTGAATCAGTAAAATTGACTGTTTTCAGATTAATTTCCATATTAATTTACGTCTCTTGATATTTTACTAATGCTTGTGACGCAAAAATTGTACTAACTATTTCGTGCCGCGGTGGAGTAGCCGAGCGGTCTAAAGCGTCTCGCTGCGGAGCGAACGGTTCCTCGCCGTGGAGGTTCGAGTCCTCCCTGGGGCATGGGTGTGTGTGTTGTCCGTAGGTTAGTTTACCTAGGTTTAAGTAGTCTGTAAGCTACGGACTGATGACCACGCAGTTTGGTCCGATAGATTTACAGACATTCGAACTAACTATTTCGTTAAGTACGTACAAAATTAATTACAAAAAAACATCACACCGCTAGGAGCGCTAGTGTCGCAGCAACTGTCAGTTGTTCAAATGTTCAAATGTTTGTTAAGCTTATGGGACTTAACTACGGGGTCATTAGTCCCTAAACTTACAAACTACTTATGAACTACTTACGAACTAGGACGGCACAAATATCCATGCCCGAGGGGGGATTCGAACCCCCGACCGTAGTGGAGTGGCCGTGCTGACCGTGACTGGAGCGCCTCAGTCACCTCGGCCACCGCGGCCGGCACTGTCAGTTGGTAACAACTTTTACAGCAGTGAGTGTCGCGACTGTATATGCTAGACTGTGGTATTTCTCCCACGGAGCATTGCACAGTGCCCTCCTGATGCAGCCGATTTGCAAAGTGGCAGATCTCCGGCTTTACTAGTTAGGCAGGGTCGCGGCGAGTGAGAAACCCAAACCCTGCTCCAGGGAAATCGAATTACCTGAACAGAGCAGCAGGCTACGGAGAGCAAGGGTGACGCAGGGGCTGTTTGGCTGAGGGGGTTTTAGGGGGGGGGGGGGGGGCGATGGGGCTAGTGACGCAACGCGGAGCGCCGCCAGCGCTGTCTGGCGGCGGCGGCCCGCAACTAGCGCGCTCCAGGTCGCGCGCGGTCAAGTCACTCGAGTGACGTCACCAAGAGACGTCAGGCAGAGTCTACGCCGTTAAAAGACTCGAATTTTGTATATACATGTGGCGTCTGTTCCGAAAGACCAGACGTCACTTCTGATCCTGCAGCTGTTATTATTTAACATTCACAGAATATATGGCATCAACTGCGATTGGGCAAAGCTGAAAATGTGTACCCAGCCGGGATTCGAACCCGGGTCTCCTGCTTTGTAGGCAGTTGCGCTGACCCCTACACCACTGGGAACACAGTAATCACCGCACCTGCAAGGACTACCTAAGCACGCCTCCCCTCAGACACAAATTCAAAAAAATGTTCAACTGTTTGTATAGCTTATGGGACTTAACTACGGGGTCATCAGTCCCTAAACTTACAAACTACTTATGAACTTTCTAACACTAACGACGGAACAAATATCCATGCCCGAGGGGGGATTCGAACCCCCGACCGTAGTGACCGTGCAGACCGTGACTGGAGCGCCTCAGTCCCCTCGGCCACCGCGGCCGGCAGACACAAATTCCCAGCTTCGCCCTGCCCACAGTACTCAAACTCGTAGTTATGGAACTAATTCCCGTAAGAGTAAGGGCTTCAAACTTGCCCACCCCTCCCCACTAACGATAACAACTGCATGACGTCTATTCTTTCGGAACAGACGCCACATGTATATATATAATATGCCGGTGACACGCAAAGATCCTATCGTTAGTGGGGAGGGGTGGTCAAGTTTGAAGCCCTTACTCTTACGGGAATTCGTTTCATAACTACGAGTTTGAGTACTGTGGGCAGGGCGAAGCTGGGAATTTGTATCTGACGGGAGGCGTGCTTAGGTAGTCCTTGCAGGTGCGGTGATCACTGTGTCCCCAGTGGTGTAGGGGTCAGCGCAACTGCCTAGAAAGCAGGAGACCCGGGTTCGAATCCCGACTGGGTACACATTTTCAGCTTTGCCCAATCACAGTTCATGTCATATATTCTGTGAATATTACTCAAATTTTAAATAACAACCATTCAAATTAAAAATGACATTTATAATATCACGTTACGTTTGTTTCTCTGCTCATATTCCACAGAAGGTAATCAAATTAACAATCGTCATCGGTTTCCTCGCCTCAGGCCCACTTGTCTTAGAAGACAAGGCCGCCAATTGTGAAATTCAGATTTGATTCATACTGCGCGTAATGAAAGCTCATGGCCAGAGGTGTAATGTGGCAAAGCACCAAGAAGCACTTTTCAGCCGTTGTCGAGGAAGTAGACAATTAAAAAAAGCAGTTGCGGTGAAATACTCTCTACGATCTCTACTATTAGTAATATTGTACAGAGGCGTGGCGTAGCGGTAAGCGCTCGGGTTGGTACTCCGAAGGTCGTCGGATCGAATCTAGCGGCAAGCAACTTTTATTATTATTTGTTTCTTGTAATTAAATATATATATCGCAAGAAGCAGAGTGATAGTTAACATAGTTGATATTGAAAGCAGGAAACAGCACGACATAGAGCAGATCTGATAAACGATTCGTTTTTACTAGAACAATTGTTTTTTTAAATTATCTCTTCGGAAACACACCTGATTGACATTCTGAAAAATTGTTCTATCGTTCGTCAGGTTTGACTTACACTATACGTATTCGTTTCGGAATATCGTTTATACTTCTTCCGTTAACTATACGTGGTAAACATTATGAAGACAAATTAATAACATTTGTGAAATACAACTTTGTTTGCGGAAAACATAATGATGTTCGAAGTCGCCATTTGCATATAATAAGTTGTTTCAAAGTCGTTTGTCGTGGAAAAACTGGCGACTTCGAACATCAAATGTTATTAATCAAATGCTATTGTCATCGTATATATACGAGGCGCGTCCAGAAAGTAAGTTCCGTTTGGTAATAAAATGATATTGTACAGAGATACAGAAGAAATTTTTATTGCACAAAATTCTACAACTCTTACACTACTTTTTCACGTAACTGCCGAAATTTTGTAGGCATTTGCCATAGCGTCGCAGCAGGTTTTGTATACCTTCTTCATAGAAATCTGCCGCCTGTGTCTTCAACCAGTTGGAAACAGTTTCTTTCAGCTCGTCGTCGTTGGTGAAGTGATGACCGCCAAGGAAAGACTTGATATGTAAGAACAGATGAAAGTCGCTAGGAGCGAGGTCAGGGCTGTACGGAGGATGGTCAAACTCGTCCCAGCCAAATCCCTGTAGGAGGTTTTTCGTCACATTTGCTGTGTGTGGTCGTGCGTTGTCGTGAAGGAAAAACAACACCTTTTGACAGCAGTCCCCGGCGCTTATTCTGAATTGCACGGCGCAATTTCCGAAGTGTCTCGCAATAAGCATCTGCTTTGATTGCTTGACCACGCGGTAAGAAGTCAACGAGTAGGATGCCTTTCCAGTCCCAGAACACTGTGCACATCATTTTCCGAGGTGTGACGATTTGGTTCGGTTTTACCTTTGGTAGGGCTGAAGTGTGCCTCCATTCCATTGATTGCCGCTTACTCTCAGGGGTGCCGTAAGAAACCCACGTTTCATCTCCTGTGACTATCCGTCTCAGAAATTCTTCGCCGCTTTCAGCATAACGGGTCAAAAACTCAAGTGCACTACCCATCCATTCTGTATGGTGTTGCTCAGTGAGAATCTTTGTACCCAACGTGAGCAAAGTTTACGGAATTTCAGTTGTTTGGTAACAATTTCATGCTTCAGTGATCGTGAAATTTGGGGGAAGTCCATAGTGAGAGCACTAATTGTAAACCTACGGTTTTCCTGGATCTTGTCATCAATCGCGTGAACCAGTTCTTCTGTAACCAAAGGTGGACGTCCACTTCGTTCTTCATCGTGCACATCACTACGCCCGCCATTGAACTGTCGGACCCATCTTCTCACCATCTTCTCATCACATTTGGTCCGTAAACATCGCAAATTTGCCGATAAATTTCACTCGGTTTCACTTTCCTCGCATCCAGAAACCGAATCAGCGACCTGATTTCACAGGCGGCGGGATTTTCAATCAACGCCGACATTTCAAACGAGCACGACAAAGCGTACGTAACTGACAGCGATCTCCAAATGGCGCACGTTCTTCTCCTTGATACACGTCGTCTACAGCGCATGTGCGGAACTGCAATCGCAGCGCTGCAGCGGAGACAAATTGAAACGGAACTTACTTTCTGGACGCGCCTCGTATGTTTCGTTTGTGTCTCTGCTCATCTTCCACAGCAGGTGATCAAATTAGTAATCGTAATCGGTCTTCTGGTCTCAGGCCAACGTCTCCTAGAAGACACGGTCGCACCGCGGCTGACAGCTGACTGGCCGGTCGCTACGAGGGGGTTGGAACACTTGTGGGGAGTGACACTTGCGGGGAGTGACACTAGCGGGGCGTGACACTAGCGGGGCGTGACACTTGCGGGGCCCTTGGGGCGGCTAATAGGTTTTCCTGGGTACAGACACACCAACAAGTCTAGCACTGTCAACATAACACGAAACTTGTTCTAACTATATATTAATTCGTTGAGCGTTCCTAGATTAGATTAGATTAATACTTGTTCCATAGATCATGAATACGAGAAGTCGTAATGATGTGGAACGTGTCAGTTAAATGAAATGTGTCTATACTTAATATTACATGACACTCAATTTTTGAATATTTTATTATTTTTTTTATTAATTCTTTTATTTTATTTTTTATTCTTTTTATTTTTTTCCCTGAAGTACTAACTTTTATCTAGAAATTCATCTAATGTGTAGAAGGAATTGCCATTCAGAAATTCTCTTAATTTATTTTTAAATGCTAGTTGGCTATCTGTCAGAATTTTGATACTACTTGGTACGTAACCAAACACTTTTGTGGCAGAATAATTAACCCCTTTCTGTGACAGAGCTAAATTTAACCTTGAATAGTGTATGTCACCCTTTCTCCTAGTGTTGTAGCTATGCACACAGCTGTTACATTTGAATTCAGTTGGATTGTTAATAACAAATTTCATAAGTGAATATATATATATATTCTGAAGCTACTGTGAAGATTCCTAGATCCTTAAATAAATGTCTGCAGGATGATCTTGGGTGGGCTCCAGCAATTATTCTGATGACCCGCTTTCGGGCAATGAATACTTTGTTACTAAATGATGAATTACCCCAGAATATGATGCCTCCTGAAAACAAAACGGTATTTTAACAGTGATAATGTTTGGAGAGTTATTAAGACATTCTCTGCTACTACAAGACGATGACTTTCAACAGTCATACCTCCTAAAAGCATATTATTCAGAACACTAAGCATATCGAGACACCTGCGCAAGCAATAAATATATTAGGCATCCTGCACAGATACGCTGATGTAAATTGACCGCTATGTAGTTAACCCCACTATCCATCTCTTTAAAAATAGCTACTATGCTTTTTAATAGGAGACGCAACACTAAACTTTGAATTAAAAACGTTAATAACAAGTCAATGAGTATTTTACATACTTGATGCGTTTATTCGAGACCCCCAAAACGATTTGGCTGTATTCGAATTACAAATACATCTAATGAATGTATGAAATACGGAATGTGTAAGGGAATGTCACACACACCGAAAAATGCTAAATATAAATTCCATTTTCTAACACCGTCATATAGAACCATTTTTACTCCGATCTTGGCATAAACCAACAGGGAGAAACAAGTTGCAAGACTTCCAGGAAAAATGAAGCGAAATTGGAAGCCAATAGTTGGTTATAAATTACATTGCCTGTTAATTCTATAAATATAAATTACGGAATACGCGGAACTCCTGTTCAGTACAGTATAGTACAGTATAGATCTAAGGTAATAGGCAGTGGTTTACAATCAGATATCCGTATCACTCTCCTCCTCAAGAAGTCTGTGTGAAGATTTATATTCAGAAACTACAAGAAGCAGCTCATTTACCCAGGAAGGGAAAACGTTATGGTACCCGTAAATTTGAATGACTATATCTCTTGTAGTAACATTCATTTTTGGATAAAATGTTAAAATCCAATATAGCAGAATTTTGTTTTTCTAAACTCAGTGCCAACTTTTTTTTGTCGAAATGTTTGCGGGAAGTAGTCTTGACGTGATTTCATACTTCTATACATTAAATTGATATTATCAAACTTGTAATTTGTGTCACAAATTGCGCGACCGGTCCGGTGGGCCTTTCCTGAATACGGCACAGGTAGCGGCTGGAGGGCGTGGAGTAGGGGTGGAGTATCGCTACTTCTGGAACACCCTGTCCACTGCCTGCAGCGTCCGGGTCTCCTCGCAAGTGTCTACACATTCCCTTTCTCCGCAACTGTCACAAACTCGCGTCTAACTGCAGTGAGCCTAAGCAATTTACACACCCCTTCTAGGAGACATTGCTTAGGCTCACTGCAGTTAGACGCGGCAGAATAGCCAGTAACAATACTTCGTGTTGTGCTGTTGCCCAGTGCAATAACAGTGGACGCAAGACGGAAGGCATTTACTACCATCGGTCTCCAAGAGATGACGAACTTCAGCGCATATGGATCTCTCGCTGGAAACGACGAGACGAGATAAATGTCAAAAATGACACAATTTGTTCCGCACTTTTTTCTGATGCCGACTGATAAAATTGTAAGTATGAAAGTAGTATGCACTTCAATGCTCATAGTAATTAAAAGAGTAAAACAAAAGCATTATTGCGAAAATCGGCTGGTAAGTCAGCGTTGTAATGAAAGATTTCTTTAATATATAAAAATGAAGGCCTCTATCCGTATGTTATGCCAGTCAATGTCATTCAGTAGATTGCGATAAAACTTCGTCAACCTATTGCACGAACTAGCGTCACGATTATAGCCAGAGTAAAATTTAGAAAAATTTCATATCAGCGCACACTCCGCTGCAGAGTGAAAGATTCATTCTGGAAACATCACTTAGGCTGTGGCTAAGCCATGTCTCCACCATATCCTTTCTTCCAGGAGTGCTAGTCTTGCATGTTTCGCAGGAGAGCTTCTGTGAAGTTTGTAAATTAGGAGGCGAGGTACTGGCGGAAGTAAAGTTGTGAGGCGGCATCGTGAGTCGGGTTAGCACAGTCGGTAGTGCGCTTGCACGCGAAAGGCAAAGGTCCCAGGTTCGAGTCCCGGTTCCGGCACACAATTTCAATCTGCTAGAAAGTTTTTACATATAGTGATTGTGGGAAATCTATAAAAGTTAGACATGTGCTCTCACAGACTTTATTTTAGATCTTTAAGAGCTCTACAATTTAAAAATAAACCTCATCACGAAACGTTCACTGGTTCTCGAGTTAAAGACGTTTAAATATTACCCATGCCAAGTAGCGGGGCGGGACGGGTTAGCTAGTAGTTAATAATGTCTGAAGCTTTTCTTTTTCAGTCATTTGTATGTTAGTATACATACATATTAATCATAAGCGTGTTCCACCGCTTAAAAGCATAGTTTTTTATCGAATGAGAAAAGAAAAGACAGAGAAAATGAGTTCACAGCGGCCTTATAATACAGCGGCTTGCTGTCGAGTGACGTAATACAGCGCTAACCAATGACAGGGAAGAAGCCCCAACTGGCTTACCTTCGCCGTCGAGGGTTCCAGTACTCCGTCGACCAAAAGTGTTTGTGTTGTCCTTAGCATCTTCATCTACATTGATACTCCGCAAGTCACATTCAAGTGCCTGGCAGAGAGTTCATTAAACACTTTGGCAACCTCTCTCTACCGTTCCATTCTCTAATAGCGCGCGGGAACAAAGAACACCTAAATCGTTTTTTTTTATTGTTTTTTCTGTTCCATAGGACCCAATTGAGGAGTGAGACTCCATGGTCATGGAACAAGTCAATACATTAATTGTTACACAAGAATGGTAATAGAAAAGTTTTAAGTAGTCCTTTGCACACAACAATCTTAAGACAAAGTGAAAAGACTCTTATTTTATTGGCATCTTCATGACTTCCAATGTAGGTGAGTGCTAGCAAAATATCTTCACATTCAGAAGTAAAAGTCAGTGATTCAAATTTCGTAAATACGAGGTATGTCGACAAAGTAAGTTCCGTTTGGTTATATAAAACAAACGTGTACAGATACTGAAAAAGTATTTATTGTATAAAAATATACAACTATTAAACTACTTTTCTACATAGCTTCCGAAATTATGTAGGCATTTGTCATAGCGTGGCAGAAGTCTTTGTATGCCTTCTTCGTAGAAGGTTGCCGCCTGTGTATTCAACCACGTGGTAACATTTCCTTTCAGCTCGTCATCATCGCTGAAGTGTTGACCACCATGGACAGGTTTTAGGTGTAAGAAGATAGACTGTACGGAGGATGATCAAACACGTCCCAGTGAAATTCCCGTAAGAGTTGTTGGGTCACATTCGCCTTGTGAGGTCGGGCGGTAACGTGAAGGAAAGAAGAAGACTCCTTTCATCTCTTCTTACACCTAAAATCTGTCCTTAGTGGTTAGCACTTCAACGATGATGAGCTGAAAGAACATGCTTATCGCATGGCTTAATACACAGGCGGCAACCTATGAAGAAGGCACACAAAACTTGTCCCACGCTATGACAAGTGCCTACAAAATTTCGGAAGTTATGTAGAAAAGTAGTTGCATAGTTGCAGATTTTTATACAATAAATTCTTTTTTCTGTATCTGTTCACGTTTATATAACCAAACGGAACTTACTTTGTGGACCTACCTCGTAGATCACGCCGCAATGAATAACTTCTTTTCTTTTAATGATTTCCACCCCAATTCGTGCAACATTTCCGTGACGCTCCCCCCCCCCTCCCCGTAACGTGATAAAACAAAACGAGCTGCCCTTCTCTGAACCTTCTCATTGTCTTCCGTCAGTCCCACCTGGTGAGGGTCCCACAAGGGGCAACAGTACTCCAGGAGAGGACGCACAAGTGTGATGTAGGCAGTCTCTCTGGTGGAGCTGGTGCATCTTCGAAGCGTTCTGCCGATGAAACGTAATCTTTGGTTCGCCTTCCCCACAATATTTTCTGTGTGTTACTTTGAGTTAGTGTAAGTAGTTGCTAAGCTTAGGGACTAATGACCACCGTAGTTAAGTTCCTTAGAATTACAAACATTTGATCTGACTGCAGTTAATACCCGGTATTTCGCGGGTATATATGCGCAAAAAGTAGTAGATCAATTTTCTTCTTTGGGTAGCAAGATAACTTCTGATGGCCGAAGTAAAGAAGATATAAAATGCAGAATGGCTATGGGAAGAAAAGCGTTTCTAAAGAAGCGAAACTTGTTAACACCCAATATTAATTTAAATGTTAGGAAGTCCTTTCTGAAAGCATTTGTCTGCAGTGTAGCATTGTATGGCAGTGAAACGTGGACGATAAGTAGTTCAGATAAAAAGATGATAGAAGCTTTTGAAATGTGGTGCTACAGACGAATGATGGAAATCAGATGGGTAGATCACGTAACTAACGAGGAAGCGCTCAACAGAATTGGGGAGGAAAAGCAGTTTCTGGCATATCCTGACTAAGAGAAGGGATACATTGGTGGGACACATTCTGGGACATCAAGGAATTGTCAACTTAGCATTAGAAGGAAGTGTGTAGGGTAAAAATCGTAGAGGGAGACTGAGGGACGAATACAGTTCAAAAATGTTCAAATATTTGTTAAGCTTATGGGACTTAACTACGGGGTCATCAGTCCGTAAACTTACAAACTACTTATGAACTAGCTAAGACTAAGGACGGCACAAATATCCATGCCCGAGGGGGGATTCGAACCCCCGACCGTAGTGGCCGTGCAGACCGTGACTGGCGCGCCTCAGTCTCCTCGGCCACCACGGCCGGCGACGAATACAGTAAGCAGATTCAAATGGATGTAGGTTGCCGAACGTATTCTCAAATGAAGAGACTTGCACAGGACAAGGTAGCGTGGAGAGCTGCATCAAACCAGTCTGCAAACTGAAGACCCCCAACAACAACAATTAGAAACGAAAATTAAAAAAAAATGTTCAAATGTTTGTAGAACTTATGGGACTTAACTACGGGGTCATCAGTCCCTATGCTTACAAACTACTTATGAAGTAGCTAAGATTAAGGACGGCACAAATATCCATGCCCGAGGGGGGATACGAACCCCCGACCGTAGGAAAATAAAAATTCAGAAAAGATTTCGTTTTCACGTATTCATCTAAATTATGAAACAGTAAGACAATGAAATGTGCCTAATGTACAAATTAATTATAATTACAATTCAAACTTTTACTACGAACAGTATTTAGTCCGTCTCGTTTTCCTCTATCTGACCATCGGCTTCTGCCTTACTATCTGTCCATTTAAGTTTCGTTTTCATGTAGATCAATACTTACCACATCATATTATATCCTTGACTATGTGTCCCACGATAATATAATTTTTTAGATAGTAATATTAGGAAACTGTCTACGATTAAGGAATAGTGGATGAATGAAGTCCTGTAAATTACGCGTCGCGTGAAGGCAAAATTGTTGTGACTCATTGTTTACATCACATATGTTGAACTATGGTGTGGTAGGTAGAAGTTGTGGTCTGATAGTAAGCAATATTTATACGAAGTTTAGTTGAAACTGGTCCACTTTTAGAAAGAGATGTAGAAATATGGAGCATGATGCACCAGTTATTTGGAAATTTCATTGTTTATGAAGTCACATTTCCAGAAATATGTAAATTCGAAGGTACATTCAGTGGTATATGTGCCTAATGTCTGCAAAATATGTCGTGCATGACGTTGGTTGTTAAGAGGTAATAAATCAAACCTCATGAGTGATGATGGCCGCGGCGGAGTAGCCGTGCGGTCTAACGCGCCTCAGTGCGGAACGCGTGGTTGCTCGCCGTCGGAGGTTCGAGTCCTCCCTGGGGCATGGGTATGTGTGTTCTCCTTAGGTTACGTCACCTTAGTTTAAGTAGTTTGTAAGCTACGGACTGATGGCCACGCAGTTTGGTCCGATAGATTTACAAACATCTAATATGAGTGACGATGCGGATTTTCATGAACCACATTGTTTATGACTTCATGCTCTCATGAACTATATGTCGAATTGTGATATAGTATCGACAGAAGATTCAGTGGTATGTATGTGTACCGTCTGAATTGTCTCGCGATCACAATTTACAATGTAGAAGTAATAACTTGTAACGTCATGCCAAATGCCGTACACATACACCAACAACATAGGAAAAGTAGTAAGTGTTGTTGTTGTGGTGTGCAGTCCGGAGACTGGTTTGATGCAGCTCTCCACAATACCCTATCCTGAGCAAGCCTCTTCATCTCCTCATAAGAATGGCAACCTACATCTGTCTGAATCTCCTTACTATATCCATCTCTTGGTCTTCCTCTGCGGTTTTTACCCCACACACTTCCCTCCAACGCTAAATTCACGATTCCTTGATGTCTAAGAATGTGCCCTACCAATCTATCCCTTGTTTTAGTCAAGGTATGCCAGAAATTTCTTTTCTCCTCAATTCTATTCAGTACCTCATTAGTTGCGCGATCCACCCACCTAATCTTCATCATTCTTCTGTAGTACATTTCAAAAGCCTCTATCCTCTTCCTGTCCGCACTGTTAATCGTGCATGTTTCACTCCCATACAAGGCAACACTCCACACAAATGCCTTCAGAAAGGACTTCCTTAGGCTTAATATTCGATGTTAACAAATTTCTTTTTTTCAAGAACGCTTTTCTACCCATTGCCATTCTGCATTTTATATCCTCTGTACTGCGACCATCATTTGTTATTTTACTGCCCAAGTAACAAAACTCATCTACCTCCTTCATTGCTTCGTTACCCAATCTAATTCCTTCAGCATCACCTGATTTTCTTACACTGCACTCCATTACCCTAGTTTTGCTCTTGTTAATGTTCATCTTATATGCACCTTTCAGCTGACTGTCCATTCCGTTCAATTGCTCTGCCAGGTCCTTTGCTGTATCTGACAGAATTACTATGTCGCCGGCAAAACGCAATGTTTTTAATTCTTCCCCCTGAACTTTAATTCCTTCACCAAATTTCTCCTAGCTTTCTTTTATAGCTTGCTCAATGTACAAATTGAATAACATTGGAGAAAGGCTACAACCCTGTCTTACTCCCTTTCCAACCACTGCAACCCTTTCATGCCCTTCAACTCTGACAACCGCTTTCTGGTTTTTGTACAAGTTGTAAATAACCTTACGCTCCCTATATTATACTCCTGCTTGCTTCAGAACTTGAAAGAGTTTATTCCAATCAACATTGTCAAAAGCCTTCTCCAAATCTACAAAAGGTAGAAAAGTAGTAAGTGATAAACCTTTTTTTTTTTTTTTTTTTTTTTTTTTCATTTCATAATTTTGTTGGTGTTTTCAGGGAGAAAAAGTTTCGTAAAGATTTGAAATTATGCTCAAAGTTTATTGCAAGTCGCTAATTGTTCTCATTGTCAGACAGTTGACAAATAAAATCACGCTATCACGCACCGCAAGATGCGACAATTTTGATTGCTTATGACGTGATATCGTATGAACTATGTATCTTCGGTGGTTTTCGCAACCATAGAAAATGATTTCTTACCGTAAGAAATATTTGCACCAAGTTTGGTTGAAATCGGTCCCATTCTCTAGTATTCCATGACCAAACCTTAAAGCAGTACATTTTTTGAATATATGCAGTGACTAGGTTGACCCAGTAATACGTCACGTGCAGCTGACCAATGGTAAGTCGCGATTGTGGGCAATACACACAGAAGCGGATGCCGCCACTCAAACTAGTCCCCTTCACTGGGTTATCAATCGTTTCTGCGAGGTTTTGTTAACTTTTCCTTCAGACGGAAAAGCTTCTTTCCGCGAATCAGCACGGGTGTAGGAAACATCGTTCGTGTGGAACTCAGCTTGCCCTTTTCTCACATGACATCTTGCGAGCCATGGACGAAGGGCAACAGGCGGATTGTGATTTTCTCGACTTCAAAAAGGCGTTCGACGCGGTGCCACACTGCAGACTGCTAACGAAGATACGAGCTTATGGAATAGGATCACAGATTTGTGACTGGCTGGAATACTTCCTAAGTAATAGAACGCAGTACGTTGTTCTCGACGGCGAGTATTCATCAGAGACGAGTTTATCGTCAGGCGTGCCCCAGGGGAGTGTGATAGGACCGCTATTATTTTCTATCTATATAAATGATCTGATGGACAGAGTAAGTTGTAATTTGCGGCTGTTTGCTGATGATGCTGTGGTGTATGGGAGGGTGTCGTCTGTAACTGACTGTAATAGCATACAGGTTGACTTAGACAAAATGTCTAGATGGTGTGAAAAAATAGCAAGTCGCTCCAAATGTAGAAAAATGTAAGGTGACGCGCATCAGCAGGAAAAACAATCCCTTAATGTTCGAATACAGCATTAGTAGTGAGCTTCTTGATGCTGTCGCGTCGTTCAAATATCTAGGCGTAACATTGCAGAGCGATATGAAATGGAACGAACATATAAGGACAGTTGTGAGTAAGGCGGACAGACGACTTCGGTTTATTGGGGGAATTTTGGGAAGATGTTCTTCACCTGTAAAGGAGACCGCGTATAAAACGCTTGTACGACCACGTCTTGAGTATTGCTCAAGTGTTTGGGACCCGCAGCAGATCAGTTTAAAGGAAGACATAGAGGCGGTTCAGAGGCGAGCAGCTAGATTTGTTACCGGTAGGTTCGACCAATGCGCGAGTGTCACGGAAATGCTCCGGCAACTCAATTGGGGATCGCTGGAGGATAGACGACGTTCTTTTTCGGGAAATTCTGTTGAGGAAATTTAGAGGTCCGCAATTTGAAGCTGAGTGTTGAATGATCTTCCTGCCGCCTACTTACATTTCGCGTAAAGACCACAAAGACAAGATACGAGAAATTAGGACTCGTACTGAGGCATATAGGCATTCTTTTTCGCTCGAAAAAGCAGATGGCTAGCAGTGGTGCACTGCACCCTTCGACACGAACCTTACGGTGAATTGCGGAGTATGTATCTAGATGTTGAACGTTGTTGTAGTCTTCAGTTCGCAGACTGGTTGGATGCAGCTCTCCACGCTACCCTGTCCTGTGCAAGTTTCTTCATCTCAGAATACGTTCGGCACCCTACATCCTTTTCAATCTGCTTACTGTATTCGTCCTTCGGTCTCCCACTACGTTTTTTACCCCACACACTTCCTTCTAATGCTAAGTTGACGATTCCTTGATGGCTCAGAATGTGTCCAACCAATGTATCCCTTCTCTTAGTCAAGATATGCCAGAAACTCCTTTTCTCCTCGATTCGGTTAAGCACCTCATTAGTTACCTCATCTACCCATCTAATTGTCATCATTCGTCTGTAGCACCACATTTCAAAAGCTTCTGTCATCTTTTTATCTGAACTCCTTACCGTCCACGTTTCACTCCTATACAGTGCTACACTCCAAACAAATGCTTTCAGAAAGGACTTCCTAACATTTAAATTAATATTGGATGATAACAAGTTCATATATATGCGACATGTCCGATGACGGGCAATGGTCCTTTCTTCAGTACGGAGGCACTTCTAGCCCCTTACTCTGACGGGAATTAGTTTACAATAACTACGAGTTTGAGTTGTAGTCGGCATCGTAAAGTTGAGACTGTGTATAAGACGGGAGGCGTCCTTGAGTAAATATGGGCAGCTGTCGTGATCGCAGTGTCTCCAGTAATGTAGGGATCAGCGCAATTGCCTACAAAGCAGGAGACACGGGTTCGAATCCCGGCTGTGTACACAACTTTGCCCATTCACATTGATGTCAAACATTCCGTGAATAGGAATAGTTTGAAAGTTTTGGCACTAATGACCAAAGCGGTTCGGTTGAACAAGTTTACAAACATTTGAACTAATCCCGCGGTAGTAGAATTTGCAACGCTTTGCGAGGTTCGCGTGCGCAATTCCCATGGGCGGAGTTGTCCCTCTAAAGGCTAAAGGGATTACAGCTTCGCGTGCGGATTTCCCGCGAAAACTCGCCGTGGCTGGGGTTTTCCGTCCAATTTAAACCGCTCCGGCTCAAGCGGATCAACTACGGAGAGATAGCGCCCCGCCTCCGGGGTCCACAGCCGCACAACAACAACAACGGCCGGCGAAAGTCGACTGAGCAAAAAAAACGACGCGGCGCGGCAAAAACAGCGCCGAGGGGCGGACGGCGCATGCGCGGCGCACGACCGCCGCCTGGCGGAGACGCGCCGAACTACCGCCGGCTCCTTGCGAGTGCACGCCTGCCATCTCGCGGCGAACGTGGCTACTACGTGCTCCAGCGGTTCCATTGATGCCGGCTGGACTGCGGTAACAACGGCGATTCGACGTACTCCAACGGCGCTGGAACTCGTACAGGCATTTCCGGTAACAAGACCTTGGTTCCTCTACCTCTCACTTGGAGCGCTGCATTCCAGTTTGTCATAGAGCCGTGTATTGGGAGAGTAGCGCCAACCGGGCGAGCGCCGCCATTGTAGGCCTGTTATATCTCGCAATAGCAGCGCTATGCACGGCGCTGTTAAATTAACATTTATGATGAAGGGAACCGGTCTGTACATCGACGTCGTATGACAATACGTTAAGTAAACAACGAACTTAAGTTTTTAATCGTTTCATCACATCTACAGCGAATATTAAGGAAAAATTGGTAATCTGAGATCAAGACCTTTATTTTTGAGCAAACTATTTGTAAAATTGTTTCGTGCTAAAATTTAAACCCTGCACCAAATGCACTGCTTTCGCAATAAGTAACGTTCCTGCTTTCAAATTAGCTAAGGACTGACGTTTTTATCTCTAATATATTGGTTTCTATCAAAGATGTAATTAATACATGTTGCTTTCCATTAATCTAGTGCCTAATGTTGATAGGTGTTGTGTGCTAACCTATATGTGATATTATCACATAACATTAACTGAGCTAACATTTAGGGAAGGTTTAAGTTTTTACACATCGTTATCGCACTGCTGGGTACTTCAGTAAAATAAACTTTATGTTAAAATTCGAGTTTTGGAGATCTATTAAATGGGCGTTTTCATTTACCACCCAAACTTTCGTAATATGCAGGCTAAGTAGAAATACGAAATTCGTCAAATACGGCACATTATGTTAGATTTCCATGTGTTTATATCTTTTAAAATATCTTTTCTCTTACCTGTGTTGTCCGTCCAACATTGCTCGCAAGAAACTTGTATGAACAGATAAACCTAGAACTTTACCCGATATTTCAATACTAATTTATTTACTTCGCAAAATTTTGCATTCTCATGTGGAAATGCATTTTTCTTGCAATGCGGTGTACCCCTAATTCGCGTCTTTTCGCATCTCTTTCGCCCTGTGGAATGCGTAAAACTTGCTACCTCGGACTGTCTTAGTATAACAATTCACTGCCAACAATGCGGCATTTTTCACCACATAAAAATGGAATTTGCTATGTTAAGCTCTTAATTTAATACATAATGAGTCTAAAAATTTCCAACAACTCTAAATGCTAAAATAACAGCGAGTTAAGTGAAATATGCCATTTACGCTGATGGGCTGCTTAGGCCTAAAATGGCGGACGTGCCCCACCCGCGCTCAGCTGACCAATAGCAGCCGGCGGTTGTCGGCAAGCCACACGTCAAAGGTTGGCGCTACTCTCCCAATACAGGGCTCTAGCTTGTCATCACTGACCAAGGAGGTTAGAATCTCTGGAGATGCCCTAACACTGAAAAAGTGAAGCCAGCAAAATGCGCATTCCGTCATTTGTTTGTGCCCAAAACATTGGTCGTACTGTGTGGTAAAGTACTTCTAGTCGTTGAAATGTATGCAATGTCTAAGTAAACACTCCGATATCACTACCAATTTAGTGCTTTACGTAGAGAGGGCACTATTCACACAGGATTTTAAGTGAGAAACTCGTGTTTTGGGCACAAAACATGGCCCCCGTGGCTTCAACCAATGGCTGTTCTCAGCATAGATAATGCTACCTCCCTATATTCTCCTTGTCACTGACATTTTACCTGAGTCTAACATAAACAGTCACGACACTGCCGCAGATTTTTGTTATAAACTGCGATAGCAGCACTCCAAGCGGCTGACAAGTTTCTGAATATTGGATGCCTGTGAATAGTAATGTTTATATTGAACTAGCTTAAACCCGCGGCTCCGCTCGCGTGTTGGTTGATCATCTGTCAGTAGTGTGCTATGAGACTGGTTTTGAAGGATGAAATGAAATGCAATACCTTCTTTAGAAACATACATTTTTAAACAACATTCAAATAAAAAAATAAAATTATGTGAAGTGATTAATGATTTAAAATAAATAATACTTACATTATTCCTTATAGCCTGTGTTGCAATATCTCAACACGTGTGGTGAGAGTAATGTCCAAATCCATTTTAATTTCATTTTAGGGCATTCTGGTAAACTACTTTATTTGTAATATTGTTTGGAGCGAAAATGTAGAGATTTTTTGGGTTGCCCACCCTTGAGCAAGTGACGTATAATTTATCATGTGAAAAACATGAGGGCTGTATATTGATTCCTGCGACGCTTAATGATTGTCCTTGAGCTTTGTTAATTGTCACGGTAAAACTTAGACGAACTGGAAACTGAAGTCTTTTGAACTGAAACGGCATATCTGAAGGGATGTAATGCGCGTCACGCCAAATCGATTTTTTAAAGAGATTAAAAGAAATTTCTTTTTTACTGCTTTATTTATTTATTCTTATATTTCCTTATTCGTATGCTTATCCTCACAGAGAAAACAGCTGAAAACATTGTAGCACGCATGGACCAAAGATATGGTTTGTGGCATCACGGTTCGCTGTATGTAACCTCCTTGCTATAGAGTCGCAAACGTCATCGCTGGCCTTCAGTCCAAATTTTTTTATAATTTGACGACTTTCAACCACCATATCTTCGCTGTATGTACCTCGTTGCTATAGAGTCGCAAACGTCATCGCTGGCCTTCAGTCCGAATTTTTTTTATAATTTGACGACTTTCGACCACAATATCTTCCACCCCCTTATAGCTATCGGCATGGAACTGCTATGGTGTACAACGGGAGACTTCGGACAAGAATTACACATATACCATACGTTTGCGTTCTATAGTTTTCGCTGCAGTGCCAAATATTAACACACACACACACACACACACACACACACACACACGTAGAATTTTATATACACCGATAACATTCCATCCCAATACACTCCACCCTTTTATCATTATCAACCCTCAAGCAACAATGCAACAAATAAAACCATTTTCAAAGAGTAAATACAATTCTCCAAGAGTAATTATTGTTCCGCATTTCGTGTTATATTCTTCAAATTACGAAATATCTATCAGATCGCTATAAAACGGTGCCTAAACCCTTCCTCAGGTATAGATTAGTAACTGCAAAAATTTTTAATTTTTAAGTCTCTGCGTGTTGTCGTTCGGACGTGATAAGCGTACACCGAACAGACATTCACATTAATATATATAGATAAATAGCTATCCGATCGCCATAAACCCGTGCCTAAAGCCTTCCCCGGGTGTACATTAGTAACTGTACAAATTTTTAGCTCTTCATGTGTTGTGGTTCAGACGTGATAAACGTACACCGAAGAAACATTCACATTTATAGATATAGATTTAGCACACTTTTTCTATTAAGAAACGTATGTAGTGCGATAAAATTAGGTAATCATTTAAAAATTGCTCCACATTTGTCTTTCTTACGTTTCCTAAGATCCCTGACAACGTACGAAACGGTACGTTACAAGATAGTTCTTTTCCAATTACCTTGTAATCTGAAGCTTTTACTGAAAATTTCTTTTTCCATCAAAAATAAAAAATGGTTAGGGAACACCAGAAGACCTGCCCTTTGGCAGAATGACGTCGCTTTTCTAGTCAGGAACGTTAAGGTTTCTTCACTACAATTCCAGGACAATCAATGAGGGTGGAATGTAGGAAACGTGTATAGAATGCAATAAGTGCAATATTTAACGTACCAAATCAGCCACCACAGTTGTAAATGAAGTAAAAACGTAACACACGTGCCAACAGAACGGAAAAAGCAATGAATCTGTTTCCCAACAAAGAAGAACCCAAGTCCACAATTGTTGCTACAGCTGAACTCCAAATGGCAAGAACCTTCAATACATTTTTTAAGGTGAAATAATTAGACTTAAAGGAATATGCGGGTATAAGAACGACAAGTGAGGTGTAAAAAGACTTGAATCATAAGAGTCCACACTGAATTGGTATGCGTCAAAAACGGCCTGTCAGAGTGGAACAGACCATAATTAAAATTTATGTTTCTTCTACGTTTGTATTATACTTACTTTCAGCGGAATAAGCTGCAAATATACACACATTCGAAAGCATTTTTTCATGATGAAATTGTTCAGTATACCGCTGAGGGTCGGTTCGTCCATCTCTCGTTAATCTTCTCGTTAGTAAACTAGAAGATGCATTTAACTTCCAGTTAAATGTGTTCGTTAACTGCATTTCGTTTCTCATTGCCAGATACACCTCTCGTTTGCTAACCTGGAGAAAACGAGAAGGTACGATATGTTTCGGCTATGTCGGCAATAGAAACAAATGAAAGTGCCGTCTAAATAAACAGCTCTTCGCCATATTTGACTGGCAGGAAAGAGGTTAGCCGACAGTTGTTATTTTCCGCTATGGAAAACAAGCGGGAAAGAACCCCTAATTTTACAAGAAGTGAGTGCGAGGGTCTTGTGTCCTTAATTGAGAAATATAAGGACACATTGGAGGAAAAAAAAAAGTTACGCGCTACGACATGGAAAGTAAAAGAAGCGACATTGTGGGAAATGAATTGACTGCCGTCCATGGAACATGTAGGACAGCCAAAGTGCTTAGGGCTTAGTACGATAACATGATGCCAAGTGCGTAGTACCTTAGTAAAAGAAATAACTTGCACATACGCTAAAGTGCACTGTTCCTGTAGATCGGAAAAAGAAATCACATTCTAAGCCTTACACTAGGCGCAACAAGCATAAGTAAATACCGAATTAATAAGCTTGCAGACCTAAGTATTGTTTTCTATTACGACTGATAAATTACAAAATACGTAATATCTGTTGGACTCTTCGGATGGTCGTGGAGTTTTTCATGCTGCGTTTCCAAAGTGTCTTTTCGGAGACGAAATCGAGTAACAAATTCTGCATCGTCCCAACATTCAAAATGATTTGGACGAACATAAATACGTCTAGGACGCCTTATAGGGGCAATGACCTCTAGATCGTCCAAAATATTGACATCGTCTTCATTGTCAATCAAATGTCTTATTACATCCATTTTCATCATACGGATTCTCACTTAACTAGTCTTTAGCTGTACGCTACCGTCGTTGCAATTGCCAGACGAAAGCTTTTGCTTACTCATTGTACTTGCTTATATGCCCGTGCTTCGCAACGGTTGTTAAAGGAGGGCCTAGTGTATCATGGCTTTTTAGGGTTCCGGACCTCAGTCAGTAAAAATAGAATCCTTCTACATCTACATCTACATCGATACTCTGCAAATCACATTCAAGTGCCTGGCAGAGGGTTCATTAACCACTTTCATAACCTCTCCCTACCGTTCCATTCTCTAATAGCGCGCTGGAAGAATGAACACCTAAATCGTTCCGTTTTCGATCTGATTTCTCTTATTTTATTGGGATGGTCATGTCTCCCTAAGTAGGTGGGTGCTAGCAAAATATTTTCACATTCAGAACTAAAAGTCGGTGATTGAATCTTCGCAAACAGATCACGCCGCAATGAATAACGTCTTTCTTTTAATGATTTCCACCTGAAATCGTACAACATTTTCCTGACGCTTTCCGCCCAGTAACGTGATAAAACAAAACGAGCTGCCCTTCTCTGAACCTTCTCAATGTCTTCCGTCAGTCCCACCTGGTGAGGGTCCCACAAGGGGCAACAGTTCTCCAGGAGAGGACGCACAAGTGTGATGTAGGCAGTCTCTTTGTTCGTAATTGTAACTCCTAAGTATTTGGTAGAATTTAAGAACTTAAGGTTTGACTGATTCATCGCGTAATTAAAGTTCAGCGGATTCCTTTTAGTGGTCATGTGTATTACTTGATAGTCTTTGTTATTTAGCGTTAATTGCCATTTTCGCACCATGCAGAAATTTTGTCTAAATCGCTTTGCAGTTGCTTTTGATCCTCTGTTGACTTCACTAACCGATAAACGACAGCATCATCCGCGAACAGTCTAAGGGAGCTATTCAGGTTGTCTCCTAAATCGTTTATAAACACGAGGAAGAGTGGGATCGCTCTGTCAATAAACTCAGTTGTCCTACCCAAGATGTCAAATGTAACTAAAAGTCATTGTCCGAGACGATTTATCTTCATAAATATGTCAAATGTAAGTAAAAGTCATTGCCCGAAAGGTGAAACGTGCCAAAATAAACAAAGAAATGTCGTTAAGTATTTACTGCACAAAGTGAAATCAGTATCACTATTTTCAATGTTTGTTGGTATTCGTAGACATAAGATTGCTTAATTCTGTCACAAACGTTCGCTTCCTTGTTGTACTACCGCATACTTATTATGCGACAGCGATGTGTATTAGTTCCTTGGTGCACTACAGCACCTGTATCCCTTGTTTCCTGTACTACGCATTCCACACTTCAAGCATAACGTACATCTAAAACAATTTCCTTGTTTCCACTTTTATGACGCGAAGTTGCTCCATGCAAATCCGTGAAGTAGTTTAGGAGATTAGGTATTTCTAATAGATGAACAGACACTGAAAACACTTAAGATTGCGATGCATCTTTTTCCCGTGATCTGAATTCCCTTAATGAAGTAGAAATATCACTTAAAACAATTATTATTGTTACGGTTGGCTCTTTTTCCGTTAGATGCGCTATTGTCGCTCCAAGCGTGAGACGTAAACTTCCATAGCAGTTGTACATATACGTTAGACTGTGATATCCGTATGTAACGATATGGATTAAGCTCAGCGAGGATTGTATCAGTTTTATATTCATTGCGTTGAATCATAATTCGTAGAAACATAGCAACCAAGAAAACGATTTTCTGAAATATGGTAAATTTCAAAAGTCAAAGAGTAAGTAGTATTTTCAATGGGTAATAATCCGATAGCTGCCTCGAAATTCACACGAACGCCCGCAGCGCTATCTATCAGTTCTTTGCTGCATTACGCCGTTCTTTCCAAGCATGAAATAGACCTAAAACTTCAAATTACGATATCTTTTACTTTCCTGATCTGATTCTGATAAAATGAAGCCTATATGTTGCCCAAGGATATTTTCTATTTATCTGTGATACCCCCATGAATGTTCATTTAGTACTTTAGGAGATTACTCTCTACAATTAGACATATGCGACTGCTTTCAGATAAATGTTTAAATTGTGATATGTTACTTTCTCTGATCCGATTTTGTGAAATGAAGCGATTCTGTAACCGCAAGATACCCTCACGTTTCATGTGAAAACCGCATGAAGATTCGTCCAGTAGTTTTGAAGATTGAAGCGAACAGCGACAGGCCTACATTTACAGATTTATTATTAGTATAGATATGTTGTGCAGCAGTATAATTTTGCAGGACTATATTGATTTGTATAATTTCTGTATGTCGGTAAAATCTGCTGCGAATACCGTTAGTAGTAAAGAAGTAATAGATTCAAACGTGATGCTTAATGGGGCGGTAGTCCATGAACATTACTGTTTACGTCCTCATATCTCGTGTAACTACGTGTCGTACTGTGATACAATTTCGAAGATACATTGATCTGTATATGTGTATACGGTCTGTACAAGTTCCCGCGGCTACAATTTGTAGTGTAGAAACTATAAATTGTAACGTCATTTCGTCATCTTACCCTACCTGTAAGGCAAGTCGACGAATGGTACTGTCACTAACAAAAACAGGTGTAGCTAAAAACACTTAGGAAACGTTTAAGGCCTTTATTACAAATGAGATATATAAGCAATCGTTTCTCCATAAATAAAATATCTGATTTTACTCAAAAGTCAGAATGTAATAAAAGTTAATGTCGCCATCTTACCGGACTATGTGTAAAGCTTATGGGACTTAACTGCGGGATCATCAGTCCCTAAACTTACGAACTACTTATGAACTACCTCATACTGAAAGCAGCACAAAATGCCTGAGGGGGGGGGGGGATTCGAACCCCCGACGGGGAGCGGCCTCGCGCATCGGAGCATAGCGCCTCAATGCGCTCGGCCGCTCCGCCTAGGCTCACATACGCATATACACAAAGTTTTGTAATATACGAGGCGCGTCCAGAAAGTAAGTTCCGTTTGGTTATATAAAACTAACGGGTACAGATACAGAAAAAATATTGATTGTACAAAAATGTACAACTGTTAAACTACTTTTCTACATAGCTTCCGAAATTTTGTAGGCAATTGTCATAGGATGGCACAAGGTTTTGTGTGCCTTTTTCATAGAATGTTGCCGCCTGTGTATTGAACCATGTGGTAACATGTTCTTTCAACTCGTCATCATCGTTCAAGTGTTGTCCACCAAGCATATGTTTTACTGTCAAAAGATTTTTTTTTTTTTTTTTTTTTTTTTTTTTTTTTTTTTTTTTTTCACGATAATGCCTCACCTCACTCACCGAATTAGACCAAACAATTCTTACGGAAATTTCAATGGGAGCTGTTTGATCATCGTCCATACAGCTCGGACCTCTCTCCTAGCGACTTTCATCTCTTCTTACACCTAAAATCTGTCCTTGGTGGTCAACACTTCAACGATGATAAAGAGCTGTTACCACATGGTTGAATACACAGGCGGCAAACTTCTGTGAAGGATGCATGCAAAAAATTGTGGCACGCTATGACAAGTGCCTACAAAATTTCGGCAATTATGTGGAAAAGTAGTTTAAGAGTTCACAGAATGAAACTTTCACTCAGCAGCGGAGTGTCCGCTGATATGAAACTTGCTGGCAGATTAAAATCGTGTGCCGGAACCGGGACTTGAACCTGGGACCTTTGCCTTTCGCGGGCAAGCGCAGTACCGACTGTGCTATCCCGACACGACTCACGATGCCGCCTCACAACTCTACTTCCGCCAGTACCTCGCCTCCTACTTTCCTAACTTCACAGAAGCTCTCCTGCGAACCATGCAAGACTAGCACTCCTGGAAGAAAGGATATGGTGGAAACATGGCTTAGCCACAGCCTAAGGGATGTCTCCAGAACGAATCTTTCACTCTGCATCGGAGTGTGCGCTGATATGAAACTTCCTGGGAGTAGGAGGCGAGGTACTGGCGGAAGTAAAGTTGTGAGGCGGCATCGTGAGTCGTGTCGGGACAGCACAGTCGGTAGTGCGCTTGCCCGCGAAAGGCAAAGGTCCCAGGTTCGAGTCCCGGTTCCGGCACGCAATTTTAATCTGCCAGGAAGTTTCAGTTTAAGAGTTGTAGAATTTTGTGCAATAAAAATTTCTTCTGTATCTGTGTACAATTTCATTTTATTACCAAACGGAACTTACTTTCTGGACGCGCCTCGTAGATTACATCGCAGGTAGTCGACGCTAAGGATCGTGGCTACGGATTTATCGCAGCGGGTGCGTGAAACCACAGACAAATATATACAGACGGGAAACCTCCGTAAGGGGTCGGTCCTACGCTCAGGGCTGCGGGGAGGCAGGGTTTCCAGCAGTTCCGCAAGATGTCCCGTGATGGCGCTGCGGTCAGAAGCAGCCCTTTAGACTGACCAGAGCAGGCGGCAGGTAGCGGCTGCCCCCACCACCAGTCCTGTGAAGTTGGCACCCCTTTTTTGGAAAATGTACATTTTTTATGAGTTCTAAACAGATATACAATAGTTCTGGAGTTCTCTGTACAAAATTTAAATAGTTCTGCAATATTTTGCCAAAAAAATAGTATAAATTACCACAAGTTGAGTTTTTTTAGTTTTTTAAAAATAATTATTTGCCTATTAGCGCAAACATAGTTCTGATCACAGTTCTAAAAAGCTGTCAAAGAGTTCTACAAGAAATGCTAATAGCATTTTTCTGTGCAGATTATACTTTATGAGATAATTACAATAATGGAGTATCCATTTACATGCTTCTTTGGAATATGCAACCGTTTTTTTTTTCAAAAAAATTAGACTTTTTTCCAGAGTTCTAGGGACATGTGCAATAGTTCTTGTTTACGATAAGCAGTAATCACTCAGGCGTAAAAACAACAAATTGAATGTGCAGCGGATAGAATATCTGTCAAGACCTAAGAAAAATGTATATTTCTCGAATAAGGGGCACAAATGAAACAGCTTATCAGGTATTCAAAATTGTGAACATAATTTTTTTCGGGCAATTACATAGAAATATTCACATGAACTCTGGAACTATAGTATATGTACACAGAACCCCAAAAAATAATGTGTATTTCTCGAAAAAAAAAAATGGTGCCAATTTACAGTAACGTGAAAATGAATTCCACATTACTGCATTTATCTGATAAAGTATAATCTGCACAGAAAAATGTCATTGGGATTTCCTGTAGAACTCTTTGAGAGCTATTTAGAAATGTGATCAGAACTATGTTTGTGCTAATAGGCAAATAATTATTAAAAAAAACTAAAGAAACTAAGTTTATGGTAATTTTTACTATTTTTTTCGGCGAAATTCTACAGAACTATTTAAATTTTGTACAGAGAACTCCAGAACTATTGCATATCTGCCCAGAACTATGAAAAAAATGCACATTTTTGAGAAAAGGGGTGCCAACTTCACAGGACTCCAACCACCCCCGGACACAGCCGTGGCCTCGTGGCAGGCGGCACGAGCTCTCCCCTCAGCCTCCCCTCCACGCTACCCTCTGACGTGCGAGAGGCACCCTAAGCGAGCGATCCGCCTGACACCTGCTAGCATCTTACGGAACTACGAGGGGAGCGTAGGACAGTGGTTTAGGGGGGGCTGCTCCTCTGTATATGTTACTCTGTGGTCAAACTTCCGCTCTGGGTAACCTGTGTGCTGTGCTGGTAGTATGGGCCGCACAGATAAAGTGTGTAGCCGGCGTTCTCTCTGGCTACTGGAGACAAAGGCACGCAGATGTCTGCACAGAGGGACAGTACCGCCTACTCAATTAGTGCTGTGGGAAGGCAAACAGCAGGGCCACCTCCCCCACCCACACTGGGACCAGGGCGACCCTGGCCACCGAGGGCGCAGAGTTTGTAAACGGATTAGCCGCGCACTGCATTCCGGGGCTGTGCCTCCAGTCTGAATGGACAGAGAGGCGCCCAACCCCTAGCTGGAAGCGTCCCACCACTTCTCCACAGAATAGGGAGCACACAGAACGGAAAGCTGGGGGCGGCGCCTTTGATCTGTACGTTACCAAGCGTTGCGCTCGACGCCATATTGAAAAGCAGTAGACGCCGAACTACAGCCACTTAGTACAGTAGAACTTCTCAAACTCGACACAATGTGGACTAAAAGGTTGTCGAGTTTTAGGGAACTTAAATAAAAATAACTACGAGTTGAATAAAAACGCTTATTTGGAGTATTAAAATTGTACATTTATTGATTTATTATATACAATTATATATTTATATCAACATTTATAACTTATAATCAAAAAATTAAAAAAAAATTGAGACAAAAGGCCTAGTAGAATCTGAAAATACAGTGTTTTGTGGTAATTATTCAGCAATCAGTCGTCATAAATATAAATTCTTTATTTGTTGGCAAATCTGGATTTCGACCACTGTTTGGTCATTATCAATGCTTAAAATAAATTAAAATACTTAAAATACCTCTACCTCCACGTAGGAGGTTGCGTTTGTACTGACGCAGCTGGTCGAAATCCAGATTTGCCAACAAATAAAGAATTTATATTTTTGACGACTGATTGCTGAATAATTACCACAGATCAAATACAGTCGTGGAGCACCCAGTCCAATATGGAATCAAGCCTGATAAAATACAGTGTTCATTAGAATTATTACTGAAGTTGTTTATGCTGTTTATAAAAAGTCCATCACAGTTAGTTATGGGAAGTTTTCCGAACACTAGAAGAAAAGTGTAAAAAAAACCTGTGATTGCTTTTCTGTCTCCACACGGCGTCTTGCAGCTTGATCACGGAGTCGCCTGAGGAACAGAATCTCCACTGCAGTCGCATTTTGCTGCTCTAAGTACTGCAATTTCCCTTCAATAAATTTCACAGCGTCACTGTAGCTAACGTTTTTTTCTTGTCGATGGTCGTCTTCCTCTTCTTCTTCCGAATCGTCCCCTTCTACATCACGCCCTTTGACAGCTGCGATGATTTCATCTTCTCCTAATGGTTCTGATGCTCCGTCGAGATCAATCCATTCATTGACATCATTGCTTGAAGTCTCTTCACACCCTGGGATTTTTTTTTTCATGAGTTCAATCAAGTCGCTATTTTCAGAATTGATTTCATCGTCACGCGATAAATCATTGCCTGCGTGAGCTAGAAGTTTCCTCCAAGAACGAATGAGTGTTATGGTCTCAAGCTGAAGAGCTTTCTCTTGCAGGATGGGTCCAGACATAGGCGTTCCTTTCTTCCTGTGCACACGGAACCATTGGTAAAGGGTTTCGCTGACTTTTTCGAACTCTGCACTTCTCATTGTTTTTCGTTCCGTGATAGATTCTGTACGCTGTCTTTTCGAACACCACGATTCAATTTCAGATTTCTTTTTCTTCCAACTGAGCACTGTAGACCTACCGATGTTCAAATCCAACGCTATTTTATTTACCGTTTCACCACGCTCAAGTCTCTTTAGGGCACCAAACTTTGCTTTCCCTGACACTGACACTTGTTTTCTCTACTTCTTCGCCATACTGTCGCTCTATAGTCCAGCACAAAACTCGTTTAAACAATTGTCAATCACTGTCGAACAAAAGCAACTGACCACAATTGTGTCTCAACAAACACTAAACTGAACGCCCAGTGACGAGAATGTAGCGAGGGTAGTTTATGACCTGCCCGGGAATCCCAGGTCAACGCGCGGCCTCACGATAAGGAAAGTGGCCACAGAACTCCCCGAACCTGTGTAAACAATAGCCCGCCCCAGCTGGCCAGGTAAAGGGTGCGTTGACGACCTTGGAAAACCCAGTAACCTAGTCTGCGTCTCTAGCGCTCTCGGTCAGCCTATGTACTGATGGAAAGCTTTACGTTATGGGCGGTGTAAAAAAAAAAAAATATTAATACACCAGCCCTGTCGAGTTTTACGGAATGACGAGTTTTCGGAAATCGAGTTTGAGAGGTTCTACTGTACTTAGGCTGGAAATGGACTTTTTACGAACTGCAGCTAATCTCACCGACCTTTACGAAAGGAAACGGATTTTCATTATGCTGTGCTCTATATTGCGCCCTGTTCTCGCACCTACTTGTAATCCGACGAAAAAAAGTAGGCCTAGATTTTAATACAACTACGAAAATGTACGATGGAATCAATGATCGTTTTATTTGGTGTTTATTAATAGAAAAATCCCAAGTAACGCGAAGTTATGTTTGGGGAAATTAGTTACAAACGAGAAAGTGACTTTACAACTGCCAGGTTTTATTTGACACGAATAAATTTGCACAAAATTTTGAGTCAGACTTAGCAGTACAACTTGATTACACAGAACTAAATGACTTCTGGGCATATATAAAAGTGTTAAATTACACACAAATTAGCCGGCCGCAGTGGCCGAGGGGACTGAGGCGCTTCAGTCACGGTCTGCACGGCCACTACGGTCGGGGGTTCGAATCCCCCCTCGGGCATGGATATTTGTGCCGTCCCAGTTCGTAAGTAGTTGATAAGTAGTTCATAAGTTTAGGGACTGATGACCCCGTAGTTAAATCCCATAAGCTTTACAAACATTTGAACATAACACACACAAATGAAGGACACACGCAATTTGGGCGAAATCTCCAGGTCCCGATTGCCGACCTCCCCTTTAGCACACTACGCCTCCGTTGCCGTTAGTAAAATTTTATGGTTTGCATCAAATTATGTGAAGGTGAGCAGGTAGATGAGCCTAAAAAATTCCTGAAATATCACACCTATGTGGGCAACAGGAAAAGGCAATGCACGCGAAAAATGTTGGAGTCCCAATACTTATGCATTATTCTATGTCTTTCATTTTATATTATTCCATGCGACTTGTAATTATAAAATATAAATGTACGTCAACATTTCGATGCTGTTGAACTGCTACAGCAACAGCAACAGCGAGAGTTATCGTCAGGAGAAGAAGCGAGGCTACTTTTAATAATTATGCACACATTGCTCTCATTCGAAACTGGTAACATTTAACTTTTACTACACATACAGCAACGCTCACTTACCGTTCAACATCTTTTGGAAAGGAGAAGAAGCTTATATCCTTATTTGTATGAGAATTATTGCGGCAATTAGGTGCTGAACACCATAGACCGCCTTTTCTTTTATTGCTGCTCATAATAAAAACGGAACAGCTCCACCTACTGACACACAGTTCTTTCTTTTCACTGCACCAAATACTAGTTTACTTTTATGCGATTCAGGCAGCTAAAATACACAGTTAACAAACAAAGACGGCGCATTACCACGCCACAGAGTAGGGAGTGACCACACGTTTACTGGTTTCCAAGATGGCCGATTCCGCGCATGCGCACTAAATTTTGGACGACAGACATCAGCGGGCGTTTCCTTTCTGTATACTCCTTATTCTGTGACTTCACCACGCCATCGAGCTCCCGTCCAACCACATACATGACAGCGTACAGGCCATTCCACACTGCACGCGGCGTGCGTTAGAGGTCTGCACCTCGCTCGGTTGCTCGCTCGAATCGCGTGGTACACGTCGTTCTCTGACAGTTCGACAGGTGTCGGTGCTGCAGCTTGCGGCAAGGCGTGTGGCTGCGCTCGACTTCCTGCACGCTCGACCGGCCCGACCGTCCACACTGCCCGCTACCCACTCGGTCCAAGGCGAGTGTCGGGAGCAAACTAGACGCTACAGAATAAATCCTGACCTCGAAATTTGGCATTGTTTCTTTCCCCGGGTGCTTCGAAAGCTGTTCTCTCGATCCAGTTGAACTAGCTATTCAGTTTCGCATTTTGTACTTTACCATACAAGTTACTATACGTGATTAGCATACAGTTTCTGTGCTAAGATCATTTACTAAATGAACTTTCCATATCTTTCTTACTTTCTTGTTCCCATTTTGTGGTCTGTTAGGTTCTGTTTAGTGGTAGGTGTTACTTGCCGTCTTAAAGAGGAAATGATTGTATTTTATATCCATTCCTCTTATCACTCTCAAGTCCTGGAATACTTTGTCCGTCTTTTTTGTTGATAATAAATACTCCGATATTGATGTACATTGACTCGTTTGCGATATAATGATATTGCGGTTACATGCTACTGTGCAGGAATACACGTCTACAGCATAACTGATTTTAGTTCCTTCAGTTAGTGTGGGTGCGTCTGACGCAACAGCAGCCCACACCTCAGAGCCACTGAGCCGCTGCCGTAGCGACTGACAAGGAAACCTATCCAAGTGTCATTCTCCGATTTTTATGAAATTTGGATTTGTTATAATACATGAAAAACTGTGTGCCTCGTATTTTTATTTATTTTTAAGCGATGGAAGAACATATTTAAGGGGTGAAACGGTCCCTCCAAAATTGGGGCTAAAATAGAAAAATCTTGATAACTTAGAGATTAATGAAGCGATTTTAATGATTTTTTGGTATGAACGTATCTTTTGATAAGAATCGGCCTAGGAACATTGCAGGGGAAGTGACAATTAGGGGGGCAACTACCCCTAAATCGGCCAATTTTTGTGCTCAAAAAATTGTTTGATTTAAACGAAGTTGAATCTATGACGTTTGTCTTTTATCAAAAGATACTTTCATACCAACAGTCATTAAATTAGCTTCACTAATCTCTAAGTTATCGCCATTTTTCTATTTTAGGCCCAATTTTGGAGGGAGCGTTTCACCCCTTAAATATTGTTTTTCCGCCGCTAAAAAAATGACATGTCCCATAGTTTTTCATGTATTATCTGCAAATTTCATAAAACTCTGAGAGTGCCTTGGG
The DNA here is from genome assembly GCA_026315105.1 of Locusta migratoria. Taxonomy (NCBI): domain Eukaryota; kingdom Metazoa; phylum Arthropoda; class Insecta; order Orthoptera; family Acrididae; genus Locusta; species Locusta migratoria. Next base: position 120,826,451 of record CM048752.1, read on the forward strand.
TATGTTTCCTTGTGAGTACAGCGGCAGCACTACGCTGTGCGGCCTCTGCCCGCCCCGTTGGAGTGTCAACACGCTCGCTGCTCGCTGCTCGCTGCGAGCGTTTTAACACACTCGCCGCGCCACCGACGAGCGTTGCGCACTCGACCGAGTACGAGCGAGCGAAGCCGGCGATTTGCAGACCTCTAGCGTGCGTGTCCGGACGTGCGCTAGCTACGTTTAAAAACGTGTCTCCCCGTGTTATCAGACGGGGCTGTCCACGCTGCAGGGCCACGGACACGCGTCGCTCCCTGAGCGATCTTTCTAGACGTGGCTGGCCACGTTTACAGTCCGCGCATGCGCAGAGCCAAGGTAAGTCCTCGTGCAAGCCAACCCTCGAGCACTACACAGCGCGTCATCTTTGTTGCCTGAGCTGTCGCGTTTACTGTTGATGGTTTACAAGTAGTTGGTGTGCCGTTGTGTGTTCCAGTAACGTTTTAGGCTCAAAATGGAGCAGTTAATTGAACAAGTACGCTCTCATCCTGTCATTTAGGACTCAACATTGGAAATCTACAGAGATATAACTTTGAAAGAAAAAGCATGGGATGAAATTGCCGAAGCGAATTCAAAAGACGGTAAGTACATACAAAAAAATGTTCAAATATTTGTTAAGCTTATGGGACTTAACTACGAGGTCATCAGTCCCTATCTTACAAACTACTTATGAACTACTTACGAACTAGGACGGCACAAATATCCATGCCCGAGGGGGGATTCGAACCCCCAACCGTACTGGCCGTGCAGACCGTGACTGAAGCGCCTCAGTCCCCTCGGCCACCGCGGCCGGCAAGTACATACATATCCTGCGGTAGTACTATTAAATATCTTAGAAAAAAAAGTTTCACAATCTTTTATTAAACTGGCAATATTGATAACTGTAGTAAGTATCCAGTAACCATAATTGTTCACTGTACTTGTTAATGATATTTCTCATGAAGGTGACTCCATTCGCAGTATGGTGCAGAGCGACCACATTAAAATTATTAAAATTGGAAGAACCAGCTTTGGCCGCATTGAAATCTTATATATTAGTGTGTGTGTGTGTGTGTGTGTGTGTGTGTGTGTGTGTGTCAGATATCTTGTCCACCCAAAATATCTCTGGAACAATAACAGCTATTGGAAAACGACTTTCACCGGTATCAATGTACGGCTGGGGCCCATGAATGTACATATTTGGAAACATTCTAAAACGAAAGCAAATGTGTTTTTTAACACAAACTTCTGTTTTTTTTAATGGTCACCCTATATTTTTTTTCTTCGGCAATTCATAGCATGACAAATCACATAAACAATGGCTTTGATTGCATCGCAATATTCCAATTACATCCCGAGATATTGCGACGCGACGTTGACGCTTGAAAAACCCGAAATGCGCTGCTAGCGCACGTCCTGGGGCTCAGGCGTGAACCCCATGCTGCCCGTAATCGCGATGTGATTGACATACGTAATCGCACTTCCATACTTACCAAGAGGTGCGAAACGAATAATACGGTCTGCTGCCATCAACACTCATAAGCACATAATGGTTTCCCTCTTGCACGTTTTGTGTTTCTACGTACACAATATGAACCAGTAGCGTTCGGTATACACCAGTCAGGTTGTCTTATTTATCCTGCACACCCAAAGTAAGGTTTATCGAATGCGTTAAATGACCCATTGTGCCTTTCGCGCACTCGTTCGTCCAGGGCCTAGCTCTACCTAGACACGTGTCCAACGTAGTTCCCACTACAGCCACAGTTGCCACTTGGCCTTGTTTGTGATTTGCGACCCATGCAAACTCCTGTACTCCACCACCCTCCTAGCATCCCGTTTGTTGTTGCTTTGGCGTGCAGGACACCGCTTGCCAGTGTAGTCGTGCATCGGAGTAATCTAGTGACGGCACGGAGGTAGTACACATTGTGAACAAACGTTGTGTTGTGGAACTTATACTGTATCATGTGCACACATGAAGATGTGGTGGAAATGCTGCTGACCTATGGAGAATGTACGTTGACGCGAAATACGTTGTTAGATTTCTTTTTTGTTTATAGTACTGTTAGAGAATATTCTGATTATTAGGTTAATATGTCTCTTTTCTACCCTACTCTACATACCTGTACTGTACCCTGTTGTAAGCGGGCGACGATTCCCTGACAAGCCATCGCCTTCGCGCCGGATGTTTGGTCCTCTCACATCTCGTCTACGTGAAACGGAAAGCTTAAATTCTAGACCTAGACATCGTCCTAGAACACGCACAGATGAACGTGCTGAAGTTGCTGTGCTCGCTACCGTAGCTGTGAATCCTCACATCAGTACACGCCAAATTGAACGTGAAGTTGGTGTGTCGAAATCAAGTGCACAGCGTATTCTTCAACGTCATAAATTTCATCCTTACCTTGTTAATTTACCCAAGGATCTTCATGGAAATGACTTCAGCAACAGGGTAACATTTTGTCGGTGGGCCCAGCAAAAACTTCTGACTAATCCAAATTTTTTCACAGATGTTCTCTTTACCGACGAGGCATCATTCTCCAACAAAGGAATTGTCAATATGAGGAATATGCATTATTGGTCCGCAGACAATCCAAAATGGCTCCGTCAGGTAGAGCATCAACGTCCGTGGAAAGTGAATGTTTGGTGTGGGATTATTGGAGATACCATTATCGGACCTTTCTTTGTAAATGGCCTCCAAAATGGCAGACAGTACTCCAGATTTCTACGACACAATCTTCCAGTTCTCTTGGACGCCGTACCTCTGAACAGGAGAATGGGCATGTGGTATCAGCATGACGGATGCCCTGCACATAACGACTTAAGAGCACGACGCCTTCTGAACCGAAGTTCCCTGGTAGGTGGATTGGACGTGGTGGCCCAGTTAGGTGGCCTGCCCGATCTCCGGACCTTACACCGCTGGATTTTTTTCTTTGGGGAGCAGTGAAGGATGCTGTTTACCAACATGAACCAACAACACCAGAGGACATGAAGCAACGCATTATTGATGCTTGTACAGCCATCAGAGAGGAAACAGTAGCACGAAGTAGGGCATCCTTCATCCGCAGAGTGACCCTATGTATTGTAACAATAATGCTGACACCCTCATCTCAATGTTATCGTACGATACCGCCTGCCTGGTCCTCTCATCTCATTGTCATCCTACGATACCGTCTGCGTCGGATCCGGAATCGTGTGGTTCAGTTGTGATATATGTTGCGTGTGAAGTTAAAACGTAATAGCCAGCCTAGGAATCAGTGTAAGACAGTGTCTCAGTGATACTGTGATTAAAACAAGTGATAGATTTCATTAATTAAGAGATTCATATAGTTTCTTTCCAGACAGTTCTGTAAACAATACTTTTGTCAGTGTACATTATTTCAATAAATAGACAGACGAAGGGTAAAAACTTTTGTAAAACATAAAGAAATGAAAGTAAATAGCATTGTATATATGTTAGGCTAATAAACAAGTTGTGTAGACCAGCTAATTGTGTAATTAATGATGTACTCGAGATTTGAATATTGTATTTCTTTGTATATATTGACTCACTTGAGATTTAGAATCTAGTTTGAGAATTGCCAAGATAATTGATAGCTCAATATATGTTAGGAACATGTGTGATGTACTCGTTAACAAATTAATTGATATTTAAGATCGCACTTTGTTGTCAACAGAAAGATCGGAAATTTCGTCTTAAAAAGATATTATGTGTGTATAGTTTTCATTTTTTATTGTGATTATTTTTGTGAACATGAAATGTTTTTCTGTTATGTTTGTTAATTGTAAATCAGTATATTCTATTGTTATGAACAATGCTTAATGTAACATCATTATTGCCGATGTTATGTATTTGCCTCACCGCCTTGCGTGAGGGAGTCGGAGTTAGTGTTTTGGCGGAGTTTCGAGTTTTGTCTTTTGTCGAGTACTTTGGAATCTGTCAGTCTGTGTTGTTTAGGTAATTTGTGTACGTTATTGTTATGTTTTGGTGGAGGAGAAGTTAAGTTCAAATTAAAGAAGAAGTGAAAAATTGTACATATCGAGTATTTATTTATACCACGACGCCCCAGGAGAATAATGTTGCAGCGAGCAGAACCCCCATACGTCGTAATCTTAAAAAGCTGAGTATCGGTAGAATGAACTGTAATTGACTTAAAATATATTAATATGTTTCAGTATGCAAGCCAATGGTTATCACTTTGAGCATGATATGTGAACGCTATCTGTAGTATGTAGTGCTGGTATCACAGTGCAAGTTTCTACAAAGGGCCATTTTACCCAGTGATGTTCAGAAACATTTGTCATGTAACGGATTAGATAAACATAACATTGATAATTATGTGATAATAAAACTAATTGGTTAAACATGTTTACATTCATCCTCTATGTCTTACGTGAACTTCCCAAATCAAAACATTTTTACCTAAACAACGGTAAAACCTTTAGTCCACTTGCTCGTTTCACTGAAACCATCAACATGAATTTTACTATTATGAGTGAATGATTCACTGTCACTTGCGCCAGATCTACAGTAAAGTAAAGTTTTAACGTTGAACGGCATTACCTTTTTAGTAACGGATTAACGATAAGCGAAGTTAACTTTGTGACTAACGTTGCGGTACACAGATATGTTACAGAACCGCATCACCCCTAGCCTATGGGATAAATACCTGCTGGAATGTACGACTTTAATGCACGATGGCAGCAGACCGTATTATCCGTTTCGGACCTCTTGGTAGGTATGTAAGTGCGATTACGCATGTCAATCACATCGCGATTACGGGCAGCATGGGGCTCACGCCTGAGCCTCAGGACGAGCGCTAGCAGCGCATTTCGGGCAATTGGAATATTGCGATGCAATCAACGCCATTGTTTATGTGATTTGTCATGCTATGGATTGCTGAAGAAAAAATATATGGCGTCCATTAAAAAAAACATAAGTTTGTGTTAAAAAACATATTTGCTTTCGTTTTAGAATGCTTCCAAATATGTACATTCATGGGCCCCAGCCGTACATTGATACCGGTGAAGTCGTTTTCCAATAGCTGTTATTGTTCCAGAGATATTTTGGGTGGACAAGATAGCTGGGACACCCTGTATATATTGAGATCAACCATTGTCGACATAGGGCGGTAGGACTCCCCTTAAAATCAGGATGACCACTGGACCTGAAAGGGGGCTATTGCTGGAGAATTACGGTGGGCCGTTTGGTAAAGAAACTTGTATTAGTTTCTCCATCACTTGATGCTTGCTGTTGCCGCAACTGTGATTCAAATTTAATGAAAGTCCAGCTCCAGTTGCATTTATTGGTGCTCTATTTAAGCCCACACTACCGGTTTCGGCCTCTATGTTAGGCCATTTTCAAGTGTGACAAACCTGCATACAATGTGTAGCAATAAGTTTACAAAAATTACATGGTACAAGACAGAATGTTACAATGTAAAAAGGTACTGCCCAGAAGCAGAAGGAAACTTCCGTTATGCCATAGAGAAAGCAACGTCAAATAATTAAAACAATAGAACTCAGAGATTTTAAAAGTTTTGGCGTCGAATGGCGACACGAGAAAAATGGGCGTGTCATTTTTAACATTCCAGAACATTATAATCGGCATGATCTGATGTGTTCTGATATAAACATTACATCATTGCATGCTTAAAATTATAAACATTAGTTGATAAAATGTGAAGGTCAATAGTAAGAAAGTACAATTGTCAGTTAGGATAAAAAACGGAAAAAAAAAGGGGACTGAGGCGCTCCGGTCACGGTCTGCACGGCCACTACGGTCGGGGGTTCGAATCCCCCCTCGGGCATGGATATTTGTGTCGTCCTAGTTCGTAAGTAGTTCATAAGTAGTTTGTACGTTTACGGACTGATGACCCCGTAGTTAAGTCCCATAGACTATACAAACGTTTGAACATTTGATTTGAACGGAAATGTAGCGGCCAATGAGGCTATGTGAAAAGTGGGCGTGTCGTCAATTTAAAATTTTTAATACAGGAAGTATAATAATTTAGCTTAAGGCCAATTGTATTCAATTTAGTTTTCATTAAAGTTGAATGTATTGTTTAAACAAGGTACAAAGATTCTTAGGTTGTAAAATGTAAAATGATTACAACAAACAAGGCACTTGTGTATATCGGGCCAGCGTTACGGCGTGATCGACGGCAGATACGGGAGCCGGACGTCCCTCGGGGAGAACGGGTGAGTCCTCCTGGTCTAAAGCTCTGTATAGGGAAAGCACGGCCATCCTTTTCCGCGCCGCTTGCCGCCGTCTGCAGCTCGTGATTGGCTGAAATCGAGTCACGTGGTTCTTTCCGCCATCTTGGTCCTATACGTTGCTTGGCTGCCATGAAAACCTTGTGAATATTCGTATGTTTTGGTTTGAATAATGCCACAGTGTTGTACTTTTGGGTGTTTTTAAGAAGCGAAGAAGGGAGGTAAACACATTATAATACTTCCATTAGGTATCAGAAATACAGGAAGATGAACAGTCTGATTGATAAAAGTCGTCAGAGAAAACTAGGAGTCCAGAAGCGAACTTCGGTTCTTGTGCTGTGATGATTTAAATCATAATGTAAATTAATAGATTAAAGATTCACTGACGAATGGATCATACAGCAGGTAGCTATATATTATTAACTTGATTAAATTTGTGAAAAAAAATTCCTGCACAATGTCGTGAGGTTAAATTATTCACGCGTCGTTGATTTTATCTGCACGTAGTTGTCGAAAATACACAATTTTATTTTACATATCAGTGAGTGAACTAGATTCCCGTTTAGATATGAAATTAACATACAGTTCCTGAAACAAGCTTTTCTCATTGGTTTTCGGGTGTTAGAGTGTGTCATAACAAGAAACAAAGAATCGAAACAAGACAAATATTAGACATTCAAATGTAATTGGGTTGTAAAGACACCTTTAATTTCTGTTTCTGGTAAAAGACATGTAGTGGGTATCTCCTTGCATTTTTCGTAGTTCGTGTAAGATATAAGTACATAATAACCAAGAAAATACTCATCAAAGACTTTTCCATGATCTCAAAATGTTTTCTTAATTTACACTATGCTCCGATGATGACATGTTCGCGGTCTATTGAAATATTTGGCTACGGTATAAGTCAGCCTAAATTATAGGTGAACTCTTTAGATATAGAGCCACAAACCAGTTTTCTTAAAATCGGACGATAAGTATTCCGTAGAGCAGCCAGGTCCGCATGGACAGAACTGCGCGAAGTTCCCGCATCTGTCCGTCGGATATAACAGCCTGTATCTCGAGAATGAAATGAGTTATCGTTCTGCTCTGAACCTTAAATGAAATTCCGATATCTTAGCTACATTTCGTCCGCAGCATTGTATGAGCTGAAATCAACCATACGCAAAGTCTACGCAATGCGACTTTTCCTCTGCAAACTCTTCAAAATTTTGCGCAGTAGTTTACTTAATTTGATGTAGCAAGGAAACATCAAGTAATAATGAATAGAAAATCAGATAATTATCGAGGTAATGTGTGACAGTATAACATGTGAAAAAGTTAAATTTTTTTATTGGTTGGTTTTCTCAAAATCGGTCGATAAGTATTGTTAAGCGCTGGGAGCGTTCTAGCGGTCGGCGTGTAAGCAGCAGTGAAATAGGCCCAGCTTGGCTGCCGCAGGCAGGCTGGCCATACTTTCCCTATACACAGCTTTACTCCTGGTGCAGTTCAGAGCGCTAGGGCGGCCGATGTCTGCAGATTACCACGGGGCCCCTCAGACACCGGATACCCTCCGCCGCCCCACAATGCACCGCGCGCCACTTCCGCCGGCGAAGCAGGCACGCGCGGCCCCTATAACTGGCAGAGGGGTGGGGGGTGGGAAGAAGGGGAGGTTCACGCGGCCGAGACAGGGGTGCGTGCATCGCGTGGCCCCACACACGCGGCCAGGCCGGCTGCTGAATGCTTAAAGCGGTCGCGAGAGGGGACTTCTCACTAGAACCCGCATGTGGGGCACGCACGCTACACTCCCACGCACCTGACGTTCACCTCCCGTTCACACGGAGGAGAGTTCAACTAGCTGCCAGGGAGAACCGGGATAACGGTAAAGCGCCATTTTCTCTTTCTGAAGTATACGATACCAGTGTCGACATTTCAGGATCCGCGAAAAATCATTGTGTAACATACAGATATAGGGGTCAATTGAAGTTCACACGGAGAGTTCAACTAGCTGCCAGGGAGAACTGGAATACCTGTGTAGCGCGATTTTCTCTTAATGCAGTATACAATACCAGTGAGACATTTCAGGATCCCCGAAAGATCATTGGGAAACATATAGATATAGAAGTCAATTGAAGTTCACACGGAGAGTTCAACTAGCTGTCAGGGAAAACCGGGGTACCGTTGTAGTGCGAATTTCTCTTACTGAAATATACGATACCAGTGTTGACATTTCAGAATCCCCAGAAAAATCGTTGGGAAACATATAGATATTGAATTTCACAAAGAGAGTTCAACTAGCTGCATGAGAGAACTGGGGTACAGGTGCAGCGCGATTTTCTCTTACTGCAGTATACGATACCAGTGTTGACATTTCAGGATCCACGAAAGATCATTGTGTAACATATAGATATAGGGGTCAATTGAAGTTCACACGGAGAATTCAACTAGCTGCCAGGGACAACTGGAATACCTGTGTAGCGCGATTTTCTCTTACTGCAGTATACGATACCAGTGTTAACATTCCAGGATCCACCGAAAAATCATTAGGAAACATATAGATATAGGGGTCAATTGAAGTTCACACGGAAAGTTCAACGAGCTGCCAGGGACAACTGGACTACCTGTGTAGCGCCATTTTCTCTTACTGCAGTATACGATACCAGTGTTGACATTCCAGGATACCCCGAAAAATCACTGTGAAACATATAGATATAGGTGAAATAAATGGCAATTTGCGGTCACTTCAGGCATCACTGTACTAGCTAGCTTTAGATGGAATACCAAAGTGCGGGGAATGAAAATTTGTGCCCAGCCGGGATTCGAACCCGGGATCTCCTGCTTAGTAGTCAGACGCGTTGACCACTCCGCCACCGAGGACACAGTGACCAGCCCGACTGCAGAGGACTCTTCCCTGCACGTCTCCCACACAAATCTCCATTCGCCACGCTGTCTCTTTCCTATACCACAGCCTATTTGTTCTATAATGCTCGCAGCCACAATACTGTATTTCCACATCAGGTAGAACAGACCGTGAGGTATCGAGACACAAATGTCGTCAGGAGCCCAGCCTCGACTTGTATAATGTAATTTAATGTATATATAATTAAACCAGAGATGTTCAGTGCCCTTTTTTTAGTTGGCATACACTTCAGGCCCGAGCTATCTGCATCTACTGTGAGACATTCAATTTTTTATACATACAATAATTACAAACAAGAACCACTGTGGTAATTATCGTAAAAACAAACGAAGCAATAATTTTTGCGACATCTTGCACAAAATATAAAAGCAGTTTTCTTTACAATCACAGGACGTTTGCAATAAATCTGTACAAAAACATGCCCCATTAAAATTTACGAAAATGTTTCGAGTTTCTGATAATTTTGAGGCAAACCAGGCACATTGAATCATGTCTCGGAATATTGGTGACTATAATAGGTGGTGAATTATATAATAAATTTTTATTGAATTTATAATTGGTGGAAGCAAAAAAGAAAAGAAAACAGAAGAAAAAAATAGTGCCGGAGGAGGAATGAACCCGAGACCTCTGGCGTAAGAGTCCGAGCCCTAACCATATAGGCCAGACGGCGGCTAGGCAATGGACTAACATTTTATACTGATAAGGCACCTAAGAAACTTTGGATCGATTTTTCTCGGCATTTTCCGAGTAGTGCGTCCTAATATTTTGACCACGTGAGGTATTAGGGGTCCTCTTTCACCACTCAAAATTCCGGACAAATCCCCGACCCCACGATCATGCCGTCTCCTTGTAAGTCTGGAGGGAGGCGTAGACCACGCAGTGACTAACAGCTGTGTCCCAGTGCCATAGTAGTAGTAAGCACGGCTGTCTAGTATACGGGACGACCCAGGTTCGAATGCCGCCTCGCACACACTCTGAATGTTTCGCTTTGATTTACTCTCTATATATAAAAGGCTTGTGTGTGTACGTGCTGACAGACTTTTCCCCATGACCACATACTGCCACCCACTCGTGGTTGTGGTGGTAGATAGCCCTTGGTCTAATGATGTTAGTAAGGGAGTTTGGTCGCGGTGCGTGGCAGTGGGTGAGTGTGACGAGGAAAAATTCGCAAAATATGCAATAAATACTCTTAGGAAAAGCTATATACTCAGTGACTTACGAACTTTACGGTACGAGTCAAAATCTGTTTATTCTTTCAATCGTCAGACAATGCGGTCCTTTAATAACGACGAGGAATATCAAATACGCAATTTTTTAAATAGATCACATGTTTCCGTCAACCACACTTTACCGACTATGAAGAGAGACCCAAAACAAAGATAAAAATCCATATAGACTCAAAGATAAAAATACTCGTGGAACATTGACCACTGTCGTTGAAGCGTGGTGGAAACACAGACATACATTAAAGAATGTCTCTTAGGCCATAGATATTGATATGCCTGTGCCAGTAAGCTCACTGGTCTGCGCTAATCAGTGATCTCTCATACATATAGTCCCAACACTGCTGTGAAAGGTGTTATCGTTTGACAGCTGGGCCAAGAAAAACTATGCGACGTAGTCCTACTCATATCCCGGCGGCCTCCTGTGATAATGTTGGCAACAGATGTCGAATAACGAGAATCATGTGGCATCGTCATAAGCCAATCGCGTGACACGCAAATATTTTGTCGTGAAATCAAGCCTACAGCAGAAACAGCAGTATTTACCTACACTCTATGTGGTTCGGTCATCTTTGCAACGATTTTATATCGTGTTATTGACGTTGCCAACATAAAAACACGAGGCCGCCAGGATAGAAAGTAAAATTTTACCGAATCAGATACATCCGTTGTTGTCACTCTTTTGTATAGTCTCGTGATTCACACAGTCTTACAATTCATTCCAAATTACTATTCAAGAAGATATTTGTGAAAATTGTTACAAATCAGTATTCGCACTTATCCAATATCGTTTTCAGAAATGTAATTTGCCAGCCGCTTTCGGCGATGCTGTTGCAATGTGTAACTTTATGAACACAACCTAACATTGAATTTACATTGTTCCGAAGCACGGACCTCAATTAATTTCACTCTTAGTATGAAAAACTTTATGAACATTCATCGTTTTCGACAATGACTTCTACTTAAATTTGACATTTGGCTAGGAGAACTGAGTTTATTGACAGAGAGATCCAACAAGGATTGTGTTTTTGCTGACCTACGTCCGGAACCCAAAGAACCATGATATACACAGGACCTTCTTTAACAACCGTTGCGAAGCACGGGCATATAAGCTAGTATAAACTAATACACTTTCCGCGACCGAGAGGCCGAGCGCACTGAGGCGCTATGCTCCGATGCGCGAGGCCGTTCCCCGTCGGGTGTTCGAATGCCCCGTCGGGCATGGATGTTTGTGCCGTCTTTTCTATAAGCTAGTTCGCAAGCAATTCGTAAGTTTAGTGACTGATGAGCCCGCTGTTACGTCCCTTAACAAATGTTCAAATGTTTTTTAAGCTTATGGGACTTAACTACGGGGTCATCAGTCCCTAAACTTACAAACCACTTATCAACTACCTTATACTAAGAACGGCACAAATATTCATGCCCGAGGGGGGATTCGAACCCTCGACCTTAGTGGCCGTGCAGACCGTGACTGCAGCGCCTCAGTCCCCTCGGCCACCGCGGCCGGCGTCCCTTAACAATTACAAACAATACATAAATTCACTTTCAGCGTTAATGTTACTGATGTGACTTCATAACTGTATTGTGTTTCAAACACTGGCTACTGCTCGCTGCAATCATGTCGATTGGACTTTTAATACTATTTTCGTCATGTATCACACTCCACACTACGGCTAATTGTGTGGGGAAAATAAACTAGTTTCTGTCAGTGTGAGGATGGGCTGTATTATTTGCAGCAGACCCACGAACTGCGAGCTCTGTTAATTGGGAGATCCGTTTAAGCGGGTCCCATGCCCGCTACTGCGTCATCGGCAGTTTGGCCGCTAACCAAATATTACGCAATATTGCGCCACTTTGCCAACAGCGCTGCCTATTAGGCTACGGCAGAACGGTGCGCTGAAGCACTTGTTTGCGACTTGCAGCCGTGTGCAAACGAAACTCCCACTCCATTCTCTGGATAAATGACATACAGCGGTGCCGTAAATTCATTTGTCCAAAGTAATAAGAATAGACGGGTAATTGGCATTTTTATCAAGCACTCTGCAAATTTATCTGGAAGCGTAGGCATTCTATAGAGGGGAAAGCGACTGTTTGAAAATAAATTTGATTTTATAAAACAGCCGCAGGTTGCTACAATTATTTATCGAATTTTATTGCATGCTTATTGGATGTCGCCCCAATTGTGCGATTGGATTCACGATTTCCTATCAGAAAGGACACAGTTCGTAGTAACTGACGGTAAGTCATCGAGTAAAACAGAAGTGATATGTGGCGTTCCCCATGGAAGCGTTCTAGGTCCACTACTCTTCCTCGTGTTTATAAACGATTTAGGAGACAATCTGAATAGCTCCCTTAGACTGTTCGCGGATGATGCTGTCGTTTATCTGTTAGTGAAGTCAACAGAGGATCAAAAGCAACTGCAAAGCGATTTAGACAAAATTTCTATTTGATGCGAAAATTGGCAATTAACACTAAATAATGAAAAGTGTGAAGTAATACACATGACCACTAAAATAAAACTGCTGAACTTCAATTACCTTAAAGTCGTAAATTCTACCAAATACCTAGGACTTAAAATTAGCCGGCCGCGGTGGCCAAGGGGACTGAGGCGCTCCGGTCACGGTCTGTACAGCCACTACGGTCGGGGGTTCGAATCCCCCCTCGGGCATGGATATTTGTGCCGTCCATAGTGTTAGTTCGTAAGTAGTTCGTAAGTTTATGGACTGATGATCCCGTAGTTAAGTCCCATAAGCTATAGTTACGTTTCATTGGCAGAACGCTTCGAAGATGAGACTGCCTACATCACACTTGTGCGTCCTCTCGTGGAGTACTGTTGCCCCTTGTGGGACCCTCACCAGGTGGGACTGACGGAAGACATTGAGAAGGTTCAGGGAAGGGCAGCTCGTTTTGTTTTATCACGTATCACGTTACGGGGGGGGGGGGGGGGGAAGCACCACAGAAATGTTGCACAATTTCGTGTGGAAATCATTAAAATAAAGACGGTATTCGTTGTAATTGCATCCACCTACATAGGGAGACTTGACCATCCCAATAAGGTAAGAGATATCAGGAACAATTTAGGTGTTCTTCCTTCCCACACGCTATTAAAGACTGGAACGGTAGAGAAAAGTTATGAAAATTTTAATGAACCCTCTCCCAGGCACTTAAATGTGATTTGCAGAGTATATATGTAGATGTAGAAGTAGATGTTTCACTCTATACGCAAGTTCATCATCAGGATGTATATTTTGATATTAATTGATAGATGTCGATTTATATGATCATATTTCACTACAGTAATTTAAACATCCCGCTGTCTAGCTGTCATACTACAATTATTTTAAATTACTTTACTGAAATATGATTATATAAATCGACAGCTATCAATTATGATCAAAATATACATTCTGATGATGCTGTTGTGTATAGAGTGAAACCGGTTAAATTGAGTACATAATTATAGCGACTTGGGGCTGTTTTATAAAATCAAATTTATCTGAAAGTAAATCGTGAAAGACCAATTAATTTGGAAAGTCAGGCTAGAGAGGAGAGATTGTGTAAGCGGAATGAATGCCATCATTTGACAAGAAATATACTGTACGTAAAAGTTCGATAGAAAGTGTTGTTAGTTTACAACGAGCAAAGTAAACATTATGGTCGACCTTGTCTGTAGCGACGAACTGTACAATGTTAGACTATATCGGCTACTCAGCTACGCTCCAAGAAATTGTAGACATCACTTTCAAATTAATGTGTTTATTGTGATGACTGACAACGTACTGGTTGTATTACCTAAAATCGTGGAAAAATTCGATCCATTTTTTCCCGTTTATTTAAGGAAGTTTAAACCTCTTAGAGATATAGACAGCTTTAGCACAAGAGATCCTCAATGCTTTCGCTAACGATTTAGAAGAATTTAGGCTACTAATTGGCGCATTTCATTGACTTACGGAAAACACACGTCGCTGCTACTATTGGCAGCAAAGAACAAATCTCTCGAGCCAGAAATTTACAAACTTTTGAAGGAAAATTCATTAGAATTGCGAGTTACGAAAATAACATAAAATAGAAAATGTTCTGCGTATTTTCTCTTCTACAATCACGTTTATTCAATTTTCGTCTCACAAGGAAAGTACATGGGGTAGAACAAACATATCTGTATGAACATTTGCTTACAGGTTCTCTACGTACGCCTCAGTGTGCTGGTGGGTGTCGTTTTTCTGCAAAGCTCTGCAACCATGCTCTAGATAGCACTGTAGATGTAATTGTAGACGTCATACGTAATGCAGATATATTAACTATAACTTATGTAATAATCATCGTACATGTTCTCTAGCGAACATGACAGGAAATCCCCTATCCAGTCAGAAATCTGGGGCGATATTACATAAGCACGCAATTTGATTAAAAGCCGTTTTTTGAGGTACGATGTCAAAAGCGTTCTGAAAGTCAAGAGATACGGAATCGATTTACGAACCCTTGTCGAAAGAACTCATCACTTCACGTGAGTAAAGAGCCTACATATACAGGTCAAATGTTTGTGTTCTAACACGAAAACCGCAACGTTATCTCTCAACAGCGCCGGGTACAGCTAAATTTTCCTCTTCTGAAGAACTATCCGTAGCATCAGAAGAAGAAGAAGACGAAAGAATTTCCGTTCTTCAGCTTCAAAACGTTTCAAGCTGTGTGGAAAATTACACGAAACTAGTCATAAAAACAAAAACAACTTTTACATAACTTTTCGTCTCACGTTTAGAGGCCTACTCATGCTATGTAGCGAATATAGTTCAATAGTTAAAACTAACGTTAACGTGTAGGTAACCCCAGGGGAACGCGCATTTATCTTTAGCGGACAGGTAACTACAGCTGTGACGGTAACTGCTGTCTCGGAAACCCATTTCGTACTTAACGTTCAGTTAACCCACAGTTAACTATGACGGGAGTAAAGAGCTAGTTGTGTTTCTCATGAACGATATTGCCTAAATTCGCCAATAGATCATGCTGTTGGAAAGATTCATAATATTTGAATACAGGATATGTTCCAAAACCGTGCTGCAAATTGACGTCAATGAAATAGGCCTTATTAAACAAAATAAAATAAAAGAAGTCGCACTGACGTGTTTTACGGCCCACTTTGGATTTGTAGTTTTATGAGTTTTTGCAAACATTTTGGACCAAAATAATTATCTAAATTAAAAAATTAAGTAACAAGAGTGAACCCCTTTTAGGAAAAAAAAATAGGTAGTTGCGGGTCCCGAACCGTTGAACTTTAGCGTCATAGTCCAACGCCTTGCTCACTACGCTACGTCTATCAATCGAAAGATGAGTTCTTTAACCTCACAATATTGATAGCCGTTCTTAACTGATGCTAATATGACATTTGCAGACACTAGATTATCATTTATCGTACGAAGAACGATGTTTTTGTTAATTCTTCAGTGCGCCATTGTTTTGAAATGACAACGTGTAAGTTACAATAAGAAAATCATCAAATACACAACACAAGATGGCGTATGCCAGAGACAGTTCTCGGCGAGGACTGTCACGTGACATCTCCGAACGGCTGGTTTTCATTACTTCAATGGAGGGTGTCAAACCTCTGTTATTTTTGCAAATATCTCTCAAACAATATGAGATATGAAAAAAAAACATAAGGGAACAAAGTTGTAGAGACTTTTCTCCTATACAAATTCGTTTAATCAATTTTCGCGTCAGATGAACGGTTTATTTGGAATTAAAATTACATTACAAACGGTTGTTTTTTTTCATTACTAACGTATTTCTTGTCCGAAATATTTGAAAAATTGAGGTTCTGGTCTCTGGTAGCCAACAATTATGTCTGTAAAATTTGGTGCCGAACGCTTGAACGGTTCGACCTAAAAAGTGGGAACACGTTACAACCACACAGACATACATACATCGTCAAATCGCCGTTATTTTTGCAAATATCTTTGAAACGCTACGAGATATGAAAAAAACATAAGAGAGCAAAGTTGTATAGAATTTTCCCCTCTACTAATCAGCCTATTCAATTTTCGTGTCAGATGAACGGTTCGTTTGCAATTAAAATTATATTACAAACGACAGTTTTTTGGTATTACTACCGTATTTTTTGTTCGAAAAATTTGAAAAGGGGAGGTTGTGGTCTCTGACGGCCTACAATTATGTGTGTAAAATTTGGTGCTGATCGGTTGAACGGTTCGTCTTAAAAACAGGGAACACTTTACGGACAGACAGACATCCCAAAATCGCCGTTGTTTTTGCAAATATCTTTGAAACGCTACGAGATATGAAAAAAACATAAGAGAGCAAAGTTGTAGAGAATTTTCTCCTCTACATATTAAGTTATTCAATTTTCGTGTCAGGTGAACGGTTAAGCAGTTATTTTCATTTAAATTTCGAGCTGTCAAAAGACGATCGCAAAGGCCCAGTTTTAGTGTTACTACCGTAACCTAAAGTGGGCCAGTTCTGTCTTCCTATAGGAACCCTGCCACTACACGATGTTATTAGACAGGTGCACCACTTTCTTTAGCTCTTCGCTGTATCTAATTAGCGCACACTATCTTGAGCCGGCCGCGGTGGCCGAGGGGACTGAGGCGCTTCAGTCACGGTCTGCACGGCCACTACGGTCGGGGGTTCGAATCCCCCCTCGGGCATGGATATTTGTGCCGTCCTAGTTCGTAAGTAGTTCATAAGTAGTTTGTAAGTTTAGGGACTGATGACCCCGTATTTAAGTCCCATAAGCTTAACAAACATTTGAACACTATCTTGATGACAAACACTCGGTCTCTATAGGGCCTCCACGCTCCCTACGAATCGGCAGCACAGTTTCTCAGCGCTACACAGTCAGAAAACGATATAGCCTGCCTCTGCTACGTCAATTCATCAGCTAGCGCGCATACGTCTGCCGCAAAGCCACGCGACGCTTAAACGATCGGGTTTGGCTACATTCCCGACAGCCGACCGCGGAACGAAAAATGCTCTCCCCCAACCCCTAGCCGCAACAACTATTTCCTCGTCAGTGAGAAGCAACCGAGGGACAGAGATAGCAATGAAAAAGAAAGACTCTAATAAAAACCGCGGGATGTAGTAGGAAATGCATCGGGGCACCTTTGGCTGGTGGCGCAGTGATTCCACGTGCGTGACCTACACACACACACACACACACACACACACACACACACACACACACACACGCTGCTGGCACGGGATTGCCTGACCGCAACAGAAATTAACCTGCGATTGCAGCGTCGCTTAATTTTGCTACATTCGCCGGCTCCGGTTGCCATGGCGATGCGGCTTGGCAAAAGCGCGCTACCACCGCACGATGGGGATCGCCACAGAGGACGGCCAGCCAATTATAATCTCCATTACCGTCATCATCATCAACATCATGACCGTCATCATCTGTGCGCGGGGAAGCAGGGTAGCGCAGCACTATCACTTCGGAGGGTGCAGTAAAGCAGCAGATATACCGAGCTGAACAATCCGCCATTTTGAATCCCAATCCGACAACAGTCTTATATGTTTTGTGTCTACTGAAGTCTCTGGGGGAACCAGCCATGACAAAATTGTTTCACCTGGTGTGTAAGATGTATGAGACAGGCGAAGTACCCTCAGACTTTAAGAAAAATGTTATAATCCCCATCCCTAAGAAAGCAGGTGCAGACAGGTGTGAAAACTACAGAACCATCAGTTTAATAAGTCATGGCTGCAAAATATTAACGCGAATTGTACACAGAAGGATGGAAAAGCTTGTAGACGCCGACCTCGGAGAAGATCAGTTTGGGTTTAGGAGAAAGGTAGGAACACGGGAGGCAATACTCACTTTACGGCTTATCCTACAAGATAGATTAAGAAAAGGCAAACCTACATTTCTAGCTTTTGCAGATTTGGAGAAGGCTTTTGACAATGTTGATTGGAATAAACTCTTTCAAGTTCTGAAGCAAGCAGGAGTAAAATATAGGGAGCGTAAGGTTATTTACAACTTGTACAAAAACCAGACAGCGGTTGTCAGAGTTGAAGGGCATGAAAGGGATCGAGTGGTTGGAAAGGGAGTAAGACAGGGTTGTAGTCTTTCTCCATTGTTGTTCAATTTGTACATTGAGCAAGCTATAAAGGAAAGCAAGGAGAAATTTGGAGAAGGAATTAAAGTTCAGGGTGAAGAATTAAAAACATTGCGTTTTGCCGACGACATAGTAATTCTGTCAGATACAGCAAAGGACCTGGAAGAGCAATTGAACGGAATGGACAGTGTGCTGAAAGGTGCATATAAGATGAACATTAACAAGAGCAAAACTAGGGTAATGGAGTGCAGTGTAAGAAAATCAGGTGATGCTGAAGGAATTAGATTGGGAAACGAAGCAATAAAGGAGGTAGATGAGTTTTGTTACTTGGGCAGTAAAATAACAAATGATGGTCGCTGTACAGAGGATATAAAATGCAGAATGGCAATGGGTAGAAAAGCATTCTTGAAAAAGAGAAATTTGTTAACATCGAATATTGATTTAAGCCTAAGGAAGTCCTTTCTGAAGGCATATGTGTGGAGTGTTGCCTTGTATGGGAGTGAAACATGGACGATAAACAGTGCGGACAGGAAGAGAATAGAGGGTTTTGAAATGTGGTGCTACAGAAGAATGCGAAGATTAGGTGGGTGGATCGCGTGACTAATGAGGAGGTACTGAACAGAATAGGGGAGAAAAGAAATTTCTGGCATACCTTGACTAAAAGAAGGGATATATTGGTAGGACACATTCTTAGACATCAAGGAATTGTGAATTTAGCGTTGGAGGGAAGTGTATGGGGAAAAAATCGCAGGGGAAGACCAAGAGATGGATACAGTAAGCAGATTCAGACATATGTAGGTTGCCGTTCTTATGTGGAGATGAAGAGGCTTGCTCAGGATAGGGTATTGTGGAGAGCTGCATCAAACCAGTCCCCGGACTGAAGACAACAACAACAAATGTAGCGAAGTGGATCAGGGAATATTTCGTGATTTTATTGTTTCACAGCGTGAAATGGTTGGTTGTGCCGCTCCAAACAGCTCAAATAATAGCAGACATGGTGGCTGTAAGTTTTACCGCTTTCCTTCAAACATAGATCGGCGTAAAAGGTGGTTTGTAAATTCCTGACGCGACGTATGGACGCCAACGTCTGCAAATATCTGTCTAATGCTAAGAACAAAACCTTTGTTTTACTTGTATTAGAAAGAGTTATGCTCACAGAGAGGTAGTAATGAAAATACAGGCCTATACATGTAAGAATGGTTTAATTTTGCTTCAGATTGTTAACGTAAGACGACATAATGTGTGTTTCAAATGTTTGTATAGCCTATAGGACTTAACCACGGGGTCATCAGTCCCTAAACTTACAAACTACTTATGAACTACTTACGAACTAGGACGGCACAAATATCCATGCCCGAGGGAGGATTCGAACCCCCGACCGTAGTGGCCGTGAAGACCGTGACTGGATCGCTTTAGTCCCCTCGGCCACCGCGGCCGGCAATGTGTGTTTAAAATAAACTAGTTTTCTTGATTTTATTTAGACCAACTAAGGAGTTATCCTAAGGCTGTTCATTGTATTTTAAGTGATCCATGAGTGCAGTTGGCTTTACCCAGCTAGTGGTTTTTTATTATTTGGCATTAGTTCAATGTTTAAATGTGACTTTCAACACGCAAATATTGTAGGCCTAACCCAGACTGTGAACAGGATGTGTGAGGGGAAAAAAAATAATAATAAATTGAACTTCGTAAAGAATGTGAACAGGAAAGAAGTCCTACATGAACGGCATTAAATTCAAAACTTAGCATGCAACATTCACTTTATTTCGTTGAGCATGGTATCTAATGAAACCAGACGTTCATAGTTATTGCACACATTTTTGACGTAAAATCTACTCTGAAATATGGCGCGTGTAAAATATACGAGACTGTAGAGGGGAGAATACGGGAAGAACAGTATCGCAATTTAACAATATTTCATAATTGTGTTCGATAGCAACTCTTTGTTACCGTAAACGTATGTGGACGTACCATTTATAAACCAGAAAATTTGATAATTGTAACGTATTTTAACTGTATGTGGTAAATATGCCTTAATTTCCAATGTAAGTGAATGTATCATATCTCTAAAAATCCCTGTAACCACTAACTTTAAGTTGCTTGCCTCTTACAGTCAGATGTAAGCAAACAAATTTACTATGCTGTAATATTTATGCGTTAGGAAAGTATATTCAATCGCCTTAAAAGCATATTAAACAGTGTAAATGTTCCGTAGTGTTCAAATGCTCACCTTCAACGTGCGATTCAAAATGGCGGATTGTTCTGCTTGTATTATACAGTGCTCTAGGGTGCAGTGTGACGTCACTATTAGAGCTAGAGCTCCTGAATACACAGGCTGGCGCATCCGCCATTTTCATTCCATGTGAATGCTAAACACAACGCTTAGCTTATACCAACAGTGTCGCTTTGTTCAGGTTTAGTGAAATATTTTGTAAGTGCCCGGCATAGAGCCTTGGATCGTGCTACTTTCAGCTTCTATTCCGCTCTTGTTTACATCGATATGTTGATTAGTTTTCTTTACTTATTGCTGCTTTTCTTTGCTGTGCAAATAAAGAAAAAACCCAAGAAACATATATATTTATGTGACAAAAATCGCGTACTACGTTTTATTCTTCCGAAACTGGTCATCTACATAAAAGTTATAAGCTATCTTGGCTTGTATTTGAATAACGACTGTCAATATGCGAGGTTTGTTTGCCGTCTTGCAGTAAGTGTTTGTTGTCTGGTGTGACAAATTCACCACATCGGATTTTTGTACTCAAACTGCTGAAAGTACTTCTATTATGTGACTTTTCAAGCTTTCACGGCGGATCTGTTGTAAATACGCTTCGCGGGTTTGCCGCCGGATGACATTGTGAATCTCCCACAATATTTCGCCGACACAACTGTTGGACATCTTCAGGTGGTGGTAGCTGTCAGTACTTCAAGGCGCGACTGATGGTAATTGCGCGGTATTTATCAGGGCGTGTGCAGAGACTACGCATGCGCGAGAGGCCGTTCGGCGGCAGTGTTGTGGCATTGTTCGAGCATGTGCTTACCTCAACGTACTTCTTATTCAATAACCAATATTTTGAACAAGTTGACGGAGTCGCCATGGGGAGTCCTCTATCTCCCATGGTGGCCAACTATTTTATGGAAGACTTTGAGGAAAGAGCACTACTGCCAGCGCGTCTGCAACCTTCTTGTTTCTGGCGCTATGTGGATGACACATTTGTGGTGTGGCCTCACGGAATAGAGACGTTACCCACGATTCTTCAGCATCTGAATTCACTCCATCCAAGTATCCAGTTCACCATGGAGTTGGAAAGAGACGGAAGTTTACCTTTTCTGGATATTATGGTAAAAAGAAAACCTGATGGTACGCTGGGCCATAGTGTCTACCGCAAAGCGACACACACAGAGCTATATTTGCAGGCCACAAGTTATCATCCTGCACAACGCGGTAGCGTCTTACACTCTTTAGTAGACAGGGCACACGTGGTCTCAGATACTGACAGCTTGCGGGGTGAACTACAACATCTAAGAACTGTATTCCAGCAAAACGGTTATTCTGAGCGACAAATACGCAATGCTTTTCAATTGAAGCAATTTCAACGAAAGGATGTTGATGAAGATTCGGAGGCACCCACTGTAACGGCGTTCTTGCCTTATTTTGGTGGCATGTCATCTAGGATAGAACGTATCCTGAAGAGACACGACATCAAATGTGTGTTTCGTCCGTCATCAAAACTGAGGAATATATTGTTCTCGGTCAAAGACGAACTCGGCCTTCGCAAACGCGGCGTATATAAAATACCATGTCAGTGCGGAAAATCTTATATAGGGCAGACGTGTCGAACTGTGCAAGAACGCTGTACTGAACACCAACGCCACACACGCCTAGGACAACCCAGTAAGTCAGCGGTAGCAGAGCACTGCCTGAACACAGGTCATCGGATGTGTTACGAGAAAACGGAAGTTCTATCGTCAGTACCATCATTCTGGGACAGTATTTTTAAGGAGGCCATACACATCCGTACGGCGGATAATCTTATCAACAGGGATGCAGGTTTCCAGATGAGCGCAGCCTGGAATCCACTATTGGCTGCAATCAAAGCAAAACAGGAAAAAGGAGAAAATCGGAAACACGGAGGAACGCAGCGCAACGCAGATACTTAGTTGCAATTTCCACCACAGGAGCGTCCGGCAGCACATCATTGCCCACAGCGCACGCGCGGAAGACGCCTCCTCGGCTCCCAGCAGGGGGCACCAGAAGCGCCGCCGCCGACCAACACTGAACGGCCTCTCGCGCATGCGTAGTCTCTGCACACGCCCTGATAAATACCGCGCAATTACCATCAGTCGCGCCTTGAAGTACTGACAGCTACCACCACCTGAAGATGTCGAACATTGTGTCGGCGAAATATTGTGGGAGATTCACAATGTCATCCGGCGGCAAACCCGCGAAGTGTATTTACTTCTATTATGTTACTGAGAAAGTTTCAGAACGTTTTACAAACACTAAAACGAAAAATAATATTAGTGTACAGGATCTAAATTTACAGTCGTAGAGGCAGTGGCGTAACTATGGAGGGGGGATGAGGGGGATAGAACCCCCCCCCCCTTCAGAAAAGAGAGAGAGAGAAAGAGAGAGAGTGTGTAAAGAAAAAGAAGTCGTATAACAGCAGTGTTTTACCATAAGCTTTTATTGGAAGGGAGTGGTAGATGGTAGTCTGTCTGGACACTGACTAAAATTTTGCTCGTCAAGCAGATCTATCCCCCCCCCCCAAGCCAAGTCCTAGTTACGACACTGCGTAGAGGCACACGGTGCCGATTTTGGCAACAACCGTCGAATGCTATTTGAAAACCTATTGGTATAGAATAAGGGCAATAATCGTTTCTGTAGAACCTTCTCTAAGGTTGACAGGTTTTCGTATGTAACATACCTTTGTCTTGACAGTAATTCAATAATCCTTGTAAAGCAGACACTTCGTTGCCAACATTAGCACACTACACAGCCGCAGCCGTAAGTAAAATGTACCCAGTATTTTTGGTCAGTTATAACTCTGTTATAATAATCATCAATATTGGCATTTACTAATGATAAATTGAATTGAGGGCGTATTTTATGATGAAACATCCGATAACAATCTTTCATATTGCATACTACAAGTTATGACGAAAACACATCGAAATACCAGAAATAGCATTTAACGGTAGTTGCCTGCATCAGCATAGTAACTAAACTTTTTGCCCAGTATGTTTATATTTTCCGTTTTAGTGTTTGTTATACTTTCTCGCAATAACCCAATACAAGTATCTTCAACAATTTGTGCAATGTCAGTTCAAAACTTTTAAATGAGGTGTATTTTTCAATATACTGTATGATATACACATACTGTCCTCTAAAAACAGTATGTTTTTTGATGTTTTGCTCTGTTACGATATTCTGCGACTGCTAACTCCCGACATGCAGCTCTACTGTTAAATATTACTTCAAGTCATGATAATAATAAATAATATTTACTTACTATACATAACTGTGAGCTCGGCCCGGGTTCCCAGTTTTTGCGCCGACAGTTAATGATTGATTTTTTTTTATTCTCTCAAAATCTCTCCGGAAACTAAACGTTCTGTAGCCACCTCTGGTATGATCTGAGCAGATTACGGCAACACAAACACCCGTAATGTAGTGCTAAAGTGCCGAGACGCAAATCCCATTGCACCGCAGTATGTTTAAGTTGCGAGATACAGGAATGAAAATGGCGGATGCGTCAGCTCGTACTTACAGGAGCCGTAATTAGGACTAAGGCTCCTATAAACCCGAGCTGAACTGTCCGCCATTTTTCCCCAAGCTGCAGCAGTCGCCACGTTCCGGACGAAGCTCACGCGTTACCTCGCGTTTCATTCAACTCGCTCACACTCGCAAACTACTCACTGTATCAACGTAAAATTTCCATCAATGACTTCGTTAAGAACTACACTACGTATTCATTTTAGTTTTATTTATAGCAATAATTTATAAACAGCATATACAGATAGTTTACGAACATGCACTTTCTGACGACTTAAGGAATTTTCGACATGCGAGGAACTTTTCTTCTGTTGAAGTTGGGTGAAGACATTAAGCGAATGAAAAGTTCAAAATACATCAAATTTTCATCCTCTCCAAACAGCAACTCTGTGAGAAATGTATAACTCGAGATAATGTCAGTTAAATATGACGCACTGGGATCCGCCCGCCCGTCTAGTAGTAACAGATCTTCCGTATTAGAGCTCCTAATAATTAGGCACATGTTGTTACTGCATAACGTCCATACGTGAAGGTGCTGGTACTGACTTCTTTTAACCCATTAAATTTAATAGTTGCACACTACAAAAGTGCTGTCTCTCCATGTAATATGCAGTTTCAATTTTTCAGTTATTTGAAAAGGATATCCTAAATATCTCGGTACAGAGTGCTTTATTATGTCAGGAAATGAGAACAAGTCAGTTCGTTAGCTAGTGAAGAGATCCCTGTTATCTGTCATTTTCAAGTATTCTCACATAAAATACTCATTATATCTATTAACTTCCGTTCCGTTACTGCTAGGCGTTAAACTGAAGGAAATGTAAATGTATTTATTCATTCTTCTTTAGGACTTATTGCCCATTCTGTAGTGGTCTGCAGGGTTCCTCTTTGCAATAAATATAAGTCCATTTTCAGTCTCCCATATAAGACGACGTCAATAATTTTCCACAATAAATCAACTTCAAGGCTTCCTCTTTCGCTTTTATAACCGGTTTTCGATGGATCACGAAAAATATCGTCACAAAATTGAAACAAACATGTACCTCGGTAACTTTCACTTGAGTGTCCGCTAAAGATTAAGCTTATTGCTAAACGTTTCACAACGAAAGATCACTTCATCGGAGAGCATAAATGTTAGCTTCAAGAACTGTTGCCCATCCAAGGATGAAACTTTAAACTTGTTTCAGAAAACCAAGCGCAATTTTAATGTTGCTTGATAGCAACATTGCCAAATAGAGGATTAAACCGTAGGAAAAATGTTTAAGTAAATCGGCACACTTTCTTTCCCTATAGTTTTATGATTTTTTGCAAACATTTTGGACAAAAACAATAAAAATTATGGACGATTACGATTCTACTATTGTGATAATATCCATGCACTCTACACGTAATATTCTCTCCGTCAAAAATTATTTGATATTTATCTTTGACAAACATAGCCTCCTTTTTTTAAGCTTTTACCTCTTTTACCTATTATTTTAACATATCTCCCATATTTCTATTATCTGTTTCCGTTAAAATATGATCACCTCCCTGCCTTTACAGGTTTACGTAAAATCAAGTTACAATGTAAAAATCGCCGTTATTTCTGAAAAAAAAAAAAAAAAAGAACATAAGAGACTAAAGGTCGTAGCCAATTTTCTCCGCTACAAGTTAGTTCATTCAATTTTCATGTCAGATGAACAGTTAAGTCATTATTTGCAAATTAAGTTTCGAGTTGTGAAAAGCAGATCGCAAAGACTCACTTTTAGTGTTACTACCGTAAGCTAAAGTGGGCCAACTCCATCCACTTCCCACACTCTTTCCTCAACAAAGCCTCACCACCAAGCGCTTCTAGTGAAACAGACATACCTGCAGAGCGTACTTAGGAAAATAATATCACAGTGCACGTAGCACCAGCTATTGAGCTGTGGAAGAAATTCAGAATTCGTCATCTTGAACTCCTCAACTTTCCCGTACAAAGATCCTTTACAAACTCCCAAAGGTTGAAACGTATCCATAAAAAATTATAAGAAAATGTCTAATATTGTGCCTCCTGTTTTGTGTCGAGTAACTTGCTTGCAAGAAAATGTATAACATCGCTTCTGCTGTGTGTATCGATATGTGTACTTAACTCTGTGAAGTTTCATCTTTGGCAAAGATCATGTATTGCATAGCATTGTAGCTCGCTCTGAGAGAGAGTGGGACTTGTGGTTCAGCTCGCTTAGAGAGCGGTTGAGTTGTGTGTGTGGCTCCGATGTAGAGCAGAGGCTGCTGTGCCAGCAAGTTGATGTGAGTGTATTTCGAATATATATTGTATTTTTATTACTATGAAAACGTTGTACCACAGCTGGAATGAAGGTAATTGCATTTGATGTCATTAGGAAAAGTTTGTATTGTGTAGGTAATGTAATGGTGATTATTAATAAGTAACAAGGTTGACCTTTCTTTCCTGTTTCATTTACTTAGTTAGAAAATTAACCTACTTCCTTTATTTGATAATTAGTTATTTGTGGATTTAAAGTGCAGTATTGATTTTGGTAATATTGTTGAACAGATTTCGTATTGGTGCCATAGTAAATGATTGTCATCCAACACTGCAGTTAATTGATTATGATACTGAATTTTGGTGCCGGCCGCGGTGGCCGAGGGGACTCAGGCGCTCCAGTCACGGTCTGCACGGCCACTACGGTCGGGGGCTCGAATCCCCCCTCGGGCATGGATATTTCTGGCGTCCTTAGTCTTAGCTAGTCCATAAGTAGTTTGTAAGTTTAGGGACTGATGACCCGGTAGTTAAGTCCCATAAGCTTTACAAGACATTTGAACATTTTTTTGAATTTTGATGATCAGGTACTGATCTGCATAAAATTCTCGCAGTCAAACATTAAGAAAGTGGTTTGTGTTTTTAATATCTTTCTCGCAGTCAAATTTTTTGAGTCAGTGTGTTTCATGCAGATCACTTATCACAGTTGTTTCGTTAAAAGATACGTTGGGCATATAATTTAATACACTGTTTTTTATTTAACAGTATATACATTATTGAGCAAGCTATAAAGGAAAGCAAGGAGAAATTTGGAGAAGGAATTAAAGTTCAGGGTGAAGAATTAAAAACATTGCGTTTTGCCGACGACATAGTAATTATATCAGATACAGCAAAGGACCTGGAAGAGCAATTGAACGGAATAGACAGTGTGCTGAAAGGTGCATATAAGATGAACATTAACAAGAGAAAAACTAGGGTAATGGAGTGCAGTGTAAGAAAATCAGGTGATGCTGAACGAATTAGATTGGGAAACGAAGCAATAAAGGAGGTAGATGAGTTTTGTTACTTGGGCAGTAAAATAACAAATGATGGTCGCAGTACAGAGGATATAAAATGCAGAATGGCAATGGGTAGAAAAGCGTCCTTGAAAAAGAGAAATTTGTTAACATCGAATATTGATTTAAGCCTAAGGAAGTTCTTTCTGAAGGCATTTGTATGGAGTGTTGCCTTGTATGGGAATGAGACATGGACGATAAACAGTGCGGACAGGAAGAGGATTGAGGCTTTTGAAATATGGTGCTACAGAAGAATGCTGAAGATTAGGTGGGTGGATCGTGTAAATAATGAGGAGGTACTGAACAGAATTGGGGAGAAAAGAAATTTCTGGCATATCTTGACTAAAAGAAGGGATAGATTGGTAGGACACATTCTTAGACATCAAGGAATTGTGACTTTAGCGTTGGAGGGAAGTGTGTGGGGAAAAAATCGCAGGGGAAGACCAAGACCAAGAGATGCAAATTCAGACAGATGTAGGTTGCCATTCTTATGTGGAGATGAAGAGGCTTGCTCAGGATAGGGTATTGTGGAGAGCTGCATCAAACCAGTCTCCGGACTGAAGATCACAACAACAACAACATCAATATCAGGGCCATAATTAAACCAAATTATTGTGTTAATGAACAATTTGTTGTCTGATTTAACGATAGGTTCAACATCACACTGCACGTAAACAGCTTTTAAGGTGAAAGAAAGAAAAAAGAAATCGCGAAGCATTATATTTGCCGAACGTAGGAGCCGTGCGAAACGAGCTCTGTCATCCGAACAGATAGCGGAGCCCAGAAACTTGGCCGCAGTTTGCCGTGCCGTGTGCACCGCAGCGAGCGAAGCCACTGCTAGCGTGCTTAATCGCGAGTAGGCGGTTGCGATCTGTTGGCTTACGTGGGCGGTGTGTGTGTGTGTGTGTGTGTGTGTGTGTGTGTGTGTACTCCAAGTGGGGTAGGCAAGCTGTGCGGCGTGGCTGCTTTAGACGGCGTCAAGTGCGAATGAGCGGAGGAGACGAGGCAGTAGGGGGGAGCAAGGGAAGAGTTGGCGAGGTGCTTATAGCGGCGGGTCGATAGGTGCGCTGGGTGAGCTGAGGCGAGCTTAGGGCAGGCTAGCCGCGGCGAGCGGGTGGCCCACCTACCAGGGGCTCCCAAGTCGCGAGCCGCTTGTCGCATACTACCTGAAAACCCGGCGTTGCCCGGCTGTTTATTTATTTATTTATTCCTGCTTCGAGTTAGTACTCCTCCTATACCTTCTCTCTCTCTGTCCATCTCATTTTTGGCCCAATTTAGGTTACGGTAGTAGCACTAAAAGTGGGCCTTCGCGATCGTCTTTTCACAGCTCGAAATTTAAATGAAAATAAAGGGTCAGCTATTCATCTGACACGAAAATTGAACAACCGAATTGGTAGAGGAGAAACTACTCTACAACTTTGCTCTCTTGTGTTTTTTTCATATCTCGTGGCGTTTCAAAGATATTTGCAAAAATAACGGCGATTTTGGGATGTATGTATGTATGTCCGTCAGTCTGTCTGTCTGTGGGGGACTGATGACCTCCGTAGTTTCGTCCCCCTAAAACATCCAAACAACAACAACAACATCCGTCTGTGTGTCTGCCCGTAACGTGTTCCCTGTTTTTAAGACGAACCGTTCAACCGATCAGCACCAAATTTTACAGACATGATTGTAGGCCGCCAGAGACCAGGACCTCTCTTTTTCAAATTTTTCGGACAAAAAATACGGTAGAAAAACCAAAAGAAGCCGTTTGTCACATAATTGTAATTGCAAACGAACCGTTCATCTGACACGGAAATTGAATAACCTTATTGGTACAGGGGAAAATTCTCTACAAGTTAGCTCCCTCACGTTTTTTTCATATTCCGTATCGTTTGGGACATATTTGCAAAAATAACGGAGATTTGACACCCTCCATTGAATTAACGAAAACCAGCCGTTCGGAGATGTCACGTGACATTCCTCGCGTATTCGATGATTGTCTTATTGTAACTTACCCGTTGTCATTTCAAAGCAACGGCACACTGAGGAATTAACAAAACCACATCGATCTTCATACGGTAAACGATAATTATAATGCCTACAAATGCCATATTAGCATCACTTGAGAACGGCCACCTACAGTATGAGATTATAGAACTCCTGTTTCGATTGATGGCCGTAACGTCGTGGGCAAGTGACGCGAAAGGGCGGTGGTTCGAAACCCGCCAGTACCTAAAATATTTTCCCTAAAGGGTTTCAGACACTCTTATTAATTAATTTATTATTATTTAGGTCCAAAATGTTTCCAAAAACTTATAAAACTACAAATCTAAAGAGGGCCGTAAAACACGTCAGTGCGTTTTCTCCCTAAAGACATGCTATGTTTATCGGAGAATAAATAAGAAATAACGCTGTCTCGCATACTGTACAAAATTACAAGTATCCAAAGTAAGAAAGATAGTAATCAAAATACAAATGACGTATAAAATTCGTACGATATCATATTTATTGAGTTATATGTTGTACAATTGTATAATTTTCATGTATGTATTCATTTGTATAGGTGCTGTATGTCTGTATTAAAAGAAATTTCTTTCTTACTGCTTTATTTATTTATTCTTATATTTCCTTACAGAGAAAGAGCTGAAGACATTGTAGCACGCATAGACCATAGATATGGTCTGTGGCATCACGTTTCGCTGTATGTAACCTCCTTGCTATAGAGTCGCAAACGTCATCGCTGGACTTCATTCCGAATTTTTTTTATAATTTGACGACTTTCAACCACCTTATCTTCCACCCCCTTATAGCTCTCGGCATGCAACTGCTATGATGTACAACGGGAGACTTCGGACAACAATTACACACAGACCATTCGTTTGCGTTCTGTAGTTTTCGCTGCAGAGCGAAATATTAACACACACACAGATACGTAGAATTTTATATACACCGATAACTTTCCATCCCACCCTTTTATCATTATATCCCTAAAGCAACAATGCAACCAATAAAACCATTTTCAAAGAGTAAATATTGTTCCGCATTTCGCCTTATATTCTTCAGATTACTAAATATCTATCATGTCGCTATAAAACCCGGCCTAAAACCTTCCTCAGGTCTGAATTAGTTACTGTGCAAATATGTAAGTCTCTGCGTCTTGTCGTTCGGACGTTATAAGCGTACACCGAACAAACATTCACATTTATAAATATAGATTATTTTACTGAAATATGATTATATAGATATAGACTATCTGAATGCCCGACGTTGCCCAGGTATTTACTTATTCCTGCCATTTTTTCAGGAGTATCTTCATTTCTATAAGGGCTGTATTCCTGTAAAATATCTCGGGAATACAATTAGTATTAAAGAAGTAATAGATTAAAACCTGATGCGTGATGGGGCGGTTTTCCATGAAAGTTACTGTTTATGTGCACATACCTTATGAACTACGTGACGTACTGTGATACAACTCAGATGGTACACTCAACTACATGCGTCTATACTATCCGTAAAATTTCCTGCAGCTACAATTTGTAGTGTACAAATTATAAAATGTAGCGTCATACCGAATGGCGTAATTTTACTCTATAAACAGCGGAAAAGTAGTAAGCGAGAAACTATTTTCCTTTCATCTTTCTGCTATGCTTGTCAGCGAGAAAAAGTTTAATAAAGGTTGAAAATTATGTTTAAAATTTGTTTAAAGCCGCTATGTACTGTCATTCTCTTATAGCGTATTTATAAGTCTCGCCGCGTTATGTGGCATTTTTTGCGATTCCTATTGTTTATGACGTCGTGTCTTTTGAATCATGTGTCGTATGTGATTCTTAACACTGCAGCAATTGTTACCTTCAGGTAAGGAATGTTTGTACCAAATTTGGTTGAAATCGGTCCAATGGTTTAGGAGAAAATGAGCAGCACTGTCGCTAAATGCAGCAGTTTTTCGCGCATCTCATTGTCTATGACGTCATACCTCGTGAACTACATAACGTACATGATTCTTACACTTACGGTGACGATCGATATGGATTGAAGCTTACGTGTACAAAATGTCAAAGATTGGATCAAACCTGTAGATTTGTATGAAACACGTACACATGTACGGACATTCTGCTTCATATATTAGATATGCAAATATTTTAAGACTAGCTTAATTCCATTTTCTTCTCACGAGTAGACTGGATGGTTTGCATTGTTTGTTTCTACGTCTAAATATAAATTGACATATTTAGCTTTAAAAATGCTTTCCTAATCAAATATTTTGATGCAATAGAATTCAAAACATCCCGAATCACAATTTTCTTTAATTCTAACCATGGTTCGAAATCCAAATTTTCGCATTTCTAGCATCAAAACAGATCTTACCCATTGAAAGTGTTTCCGTCATTTCTCTTATCACCCACTTAATGGTTGAATTTCCAAAAATATCGAAACACCAGTTTTTAAAATTCCAATAAAAAATCTGAATCCGAATTTTTGTATTTCTGCTTCAAAATTCCCTTATTAGCGAGGTATTTTCAAAAAATCTTTCATCTCCCATTTCACCCCCTCAGGGGTGGGAATATAGAAAAATCGCTGATGCCTACAGTGTAAGATAAACAGCATCTACAAATTTCAAGTTTCTGTCGTCTGTAGATTCACTTTTCAGCGCGGTACTCTGTCTTTCAGAAACGGATCGAGAACGCGAAATTTCTTTCTTACACTTTGGCACGTTTCTTGGTAGTTTTACTTTTGAAACTGCAATATGTACTTATTTTTCTTCATTCGTACGCTTGTTGCAGAAAAACAACTCAAGAATGTGCATCACGTTTCGCTGTATATAACCTCTTTGCTATTATAGTGTCAAAAGTCATCGCTGGTCTTCAGTCCGAATTTTCTGTAAGCTGACGACTTTCAACCACTATGCCTTCCACCCTCTTACAGCTGTCGACACGGACTATGGTGTACAACGGGATACTTTGTACTACAACAACACAGAGAGATCGTTCGTCTCCATTTTGTAGTTTTTGCTGAAGATCAAAATATTGTCATCCACACATAGAATTTCATATAAGTCGGTAACGTTCAACTCCCATATCTTCCACCCCCTTATCGTTATCAACCCTCTACCACCATAGCGCACAATGGGAGACTGATACCTACGACCACATACAAACTCTATTCGTTTGCGATGTGTAGTTTTGGCTACAGAGTGAAATATAGGCAAAAACACGTCAGTTTTTATATATATTAAGACAAGATATTACTCGACGAATTCTTGAACATGGCTGCAGTTCGTAAATTGTACCGAATTTTTTTTTAGAATAAATAGCAGCCAACCAGTTTCGTTAAGATGTACTTAATTAAACTTTCACCAAGGTTTCGAAAAAAAAAAAAAAAAAAAAAAAAAAAAAAAAAGTGTGTTCCTCTGAGGTCGGACCTAAGAACAATGATAATAACATCAACAACCAAAGAAAAAAGTTCATATAAACATGCGGTCTTCAGTCCGCAGACTGGTTTGATGCAGCTCTCCACGCTACCCTGTCCTGTGCAAGTCTCTTCATCTGAGAATACGTTCAGCAACCTACATCCTTTTGAATCTGCTTACTATATTCGTCCCACGGTCTCCCTCTACGATTTTTACCCCACACACTACCTTCTAATGCTAAGTTGAAGATTCCCTGATATCTCA
The DNA here is from genome assembly GCA_026315105.1 of Locusta migratoria. Taxonomy (NCBI): domain Eukaryota; kingdom Metazoa; phylum Arthropoda; class Insecta; order Orthoptera; family Acrididae; genus Locusta; species Locusta migratoria. The sequence goes on from CM048752.1 coordinate 120,859,575, forward strand.
GAATGTGTCCCACCAACCTTTCCCTTCTCTTAGTCAGGATATGCCAGAGACTCCTTTTCTCACAAATTCTGTTAAGCACCTCCTCATTAGTTACGTGATCTGCCCATGTAATCTCCAGCATTCGTCTGTAATTCAAAAGCTTATGTCATCTATTCGTCTGAACTTCTTATCGTGCAACGCTACACTCCACACAAATGCCCTTAGAAACGACTTCCTTATGCTTAAATTAATATTCGATATTAACAAATGTGCCTTTTCCAGAAACGTTTTCCTTCCCAGTGCCATTCTGTATTTTATATCCTCTGTACTGCGACCATCATATGTTATTTCACTGTCTAAGAAACAAAACTCATCTATCACCTTTGTTTCATTACCTCATCTAATTCCTTCAGCATCACCTGATTTTCTAAGACTGCGTTTCCGTACCCTTGTTTTCCTCTTGTTAGTGTTCATTTTATATGCACCTTTCAACACAATGTCCATTCCGTTCAACTGCTCTTCCAGGTCCTTTGCTGTCTCTGACAGAATTACTACGTTTTCGGCAAACCGCAAAGTTTTTATTTCTTCTTCTTCAACTTTTATTCCTTCTCCAATGTACAGATTAAACCACTGCGACCCTTTCATGTGCTTCGACTCTAATAATTGCTGTCTTCCTTTTGTACAACTTTAATAACTCGCAGCTCCCTATATTTTAGCCCTACCACCTTCAGAATTTGAAAGAGTGCATTCCAGATAATATTGTCAAACGTTTTCTCCAGATCTACAAATGCTTCCCTTAATCTATGTGAGTTGCTTCCCGTGTTCCTACATTTCTCCTAAATATTAATCCCAAGGTCGGGTTCCACCAGTTTTCCATACGTCCGCAAATCTTTAGTTACGGAGTTATGGCTAATAAAAGAATTTGACTTAATTTAGCAAACTCGCTAACATGAAAAAAAATGTTCAAATGTTTGTAAAGCTTATGGGGCTTAACTGCGGGGTCATCAGTCCCTAAACACACAAACTACTTATGAACTACTTTATACTAAAGACAGCACAAACATCCATGCCTTAGGAGGGATTCGAACACCGGCGGGGAACGGCGTCGCGCATCTGAGCATAGCGCCTCAATGCGCTAGGCCACTCCGCCACGGCAATATGACGTCATAGCAAAACTGTACGAGGTAACATTAAAACACCATTTCGATTTAGTTTGTTGTTATTCATCTCGTGACGTGTATCTACAGTAGTTTCCCAGAGATTATACAAGTAAATTTGTTTAGTTTCCATTAAGAATGTTGGTAACCGTTATTGAGTTCTTTCAGTCGTTTCCGGGCCTTGGAATGAGTTACTTGTCTGTATTGTTCAGCGAAAGAACATACCACCGGCAGTTTAAGCGAAACCACATAGTAGCTGTTGTAGTTTGTAGATTTACTAAATAGGGATGCCTTTCATACTTACGACAGAGTTTTTAGTTAATTTATTACACGATCTTCCGAAATTAAATTCCCTAAAATATCCGCTGAAAACTTTGTGCAATAGTCTGGAAAATGGGCCAAGTTATAAATTACAAATTATTTATTCGCTTCTCTGGAATTTCAGATACACCTCTGGGAGATGTTTTATTAGATCCACCAGGTCACCAACAAAATAAATTGAAATCGTAACCTCGTACAGTTTTGCGATGGCTTCATATTAGAGGCGTTTCTAAATTTCAGGCAAAATCTTATTATCCGTAACTCTTTAAGTGAATATTTGCGGACCTATGTTTAAGTGCATGAACTGTTTTTCTTTAGTTTTACTTGTAGAATAAACTATTTAAACATTTACGCATCTTCGTGAATCACCCTGTATAGAGGATCCAAAATTACATTAATTTCGGCAAAAGCTTTTTTCTACGATCATTTAGTATGGTATGGCTATAGCAAATCTATGTTTTCGACGTCGCAAGAGAAGTTTTCGTGGGCGAAATACCTCGACATTTCAGGACTTTAGACAGTTCTTCAGTTATAAATCGGAAACGGACCATATTTAGGAAATAAATAGTAAAATTGATTCGACTACACTTCAACTTCTGAGGTCAGCAGGGGTAAAATATAGGAAACGCTAGGTTATTTATAGCTTGTAGAGAAACCAGACAGCAGTTCTAAGAGTCGAAGGACATGAAAAGGATGCATTAGTTCGGAAGGGAGTAAGATAAGGTTGAGCCTTTCTGCAATGTTATTCAATTTGCTAATTGGGCAAGCTGTGAAGGAATGCATGGAGAGAGCTGGATATGGAGTTAAAGTTCGGGACGAAGAAATAAAAACATTGCGTTTTGCTGACGACATTTTGTCAGAGACAGCAAAGGACCAGGTAGAGTAACTCAACTGAAAGGACAGTGTTTTGAAAGGAGTTCATAGCGTGAACAGGAACAAGAGAAAAACAGGGGTAATGGAGTGCAATCTAATAAAATCGGGCGATGCTGAAGTAAGTAGATTAGGTAATAAAACCATAAAGGTGGTAGATGAGTTTTTGTTACTTTCACAGTAAAATAACGTTTGATGGTCGTAGTACAGAGGATACAATCTCCAGAATAGCAACGGAAGAGAAACGTTTCAGAAAAAGAGGAATTCATTGACATCGAATATTACTTCCAGTTTCAGGAAGACTTTACTGAAGGCACTTGTGTGGAGTGTTGCCTTGTGTGGGAGTGAAATATGGACGATAAACAGTGCGGTCAGGAAGAGGATAGAGGCTTTTGAAATGTGGTGCTACAGAAGAATGCTGAAGATTAGGTGGGTGGATCGCGTAACTAATGAGGAGGTACTGAACAGAATTCGAAAGAAAAGGAATATCTGGCATACCTTGACTAAATGAAGGGATCGATTGGTAGGACACATTCTTAGACATCAAGGAATTGTGAATTAAGCATTAGAGGGAAGTGTATGGGGTAAAAATCGCAGAGGAAGACCAAGAGATGGATACAGTAAGCAGATTCAGACAGATGTAGGTTGCCGTTCGTATGTGGAGTTGAAGAGGCTTGCTCAGGATAGGGTATTGTGGAGAGCTGTATCAAACCAGTCTCCGGACTGAAGACAACAGTAAGATAATAGTTTATACACGGATGTATTATTTATTTGTAGCTGCGAGTTCACTTTTCCCAACTAGTAGGAAACCACCAAAATATGTCGGTGGATAGGTCTATAATTTTTGTGAAACCGAGGTAAGATACAAACCAGGCTCTACTGAAATATTGGTTAATTTATCACGAAGTTCTGACATTACTTGTGTACAACAGTAATTTCATGAAGTGATGGTTACACTTTGGCAATTCTCATTAAGTGCCGGAGTTTTAAGTGTAAGGAAGTCTTTTCTGAAGGCATTTGTGTGGAGTGTTGCCTTGTACGGGAGTGAAACATGGACGATAAGCAGTGCGGACAGGAAGAGAATAGAGGCTTTTGAAATGTGGTGTTACAGAAGAATGCTGAAGATTAAGTGGGTAGATCACATAACTAATGAAGAGGTACTGAACAAAATTGGCGAGAAAAGGAATTTTTGGCATACCCTGACTAAAAGAAGGGATCGCTTGGTAGGACATATTCTTAGACATCGAGGATTCGTAAATTTAGCATTGGAGGGAAGTGTGTGGGGTAAAAATCGCAGAGGGAGACCAAGAGACGCGTATAGTAAGCAGATTCAAGTGGATGTGGGTTGTCGTTCTTATGAGGAGATGAAAAGGCTTGCTCAGGATAGAGTAGGGTGGAGAGCTGCATCAAACCAGTCTCCGGACTGAAGACCATAACAACAACGAATTCCTATAGATTTCCATCCATGCCTAAAAGCATAACTAAACACCGTAAATTAACACTTCTTATTCCTAACATTATTCTGTTACGTGTAATTCGAAATGAGAGATTTCTGGATTATACTTGAGATAGCTGCTACGCTTTATAGCGTTACAATAGCTTGTAAAAACGATGGTATTTTGAATGTGCTGCTTCAGATACACATTGAATATACAATCGTTTCGCGTTATGTTTCAACCAACCAGTGGCTTGGTACCGCTACAGTTATTACGAAGTCTACATCTACTCGGGATAGTCTGCAAAACACATTTAAGTGCCTGGCAGAGGTTTCATCGAGCCTCAGTTATACTATCTATCTCCCATTCCATTCTCGAATAGCGCGCGGGAAGAAAGAATATTTGAATCTCTCCGTTCGAGCTCTGATTTCTCGTATTTTATTCTGATGATCATTTCTACCTATGTATGTGGGAGTCAACAATATATTTTCGCATTCGGAGGAGAATGTTGGCGATTTGAGTTTCGTAAGTAGCCCACGCCGCAGCGATAAGCGCCGCTGTTGTAATGATTCCCATCCCAGATCCTGTATCATTTCCGTAACGCTGTCTCCCCTGTATCGTGACAATACGAAACGAGCTGCCCTTCTTTGAACTGTTTCGATATTCTCCGTCAAATCCACCTGATAAGGATCCCACACTGGGCAGCAATACTCCAAAAATGGACGGACAAGGGGAGTGTATGCAGTTTCTTTAGTAGTTCTGTTGCATCTTTTAAGGGTTCTGCCAATAAAACGTAGTCTCTGGTTCGCCTTTCCGAACATTATCTACGTGTTCTTTCCAGTATAAGTTTGAAGTAATAGTAATTCCTAGGTATTTTGTGTAGTTTACGGCCTTTACTTTTGATTGATTAATCTTGTAAACAAAGTTTAACAGATTTTTTTTTTTTCGTACTCGTGTGGACGACTTCACACTTCTCATTGTTTAGACTCAATTGACAATTTTTACATCATAGTGATATCTTATTTAGATCGTTTTGCAGTTGGTTTTGATCTTCAGATGATTTTACTGGACGATAAATGACGGCGTCATCTGCAAACAACCTAAGGGAGCTCTTAGACTCTGGTTTGGACTTAAGAGGCGATGTTGTCTGTCACAGTCTGCTTCCATTCACAGAGGGCAGAGTTGTTCGACACAGCAATACAAAAGTTGAGCCCACGATATGGCAAGTGTCTCAATACTTTTGGTGAGTTCTGTACGTCGGAAAATAGCCCTAACATTGCTGTACCTTCTTTTCACGTGGGCCGACAGCATACATCAAGTCAGCAAAAGAGAATTTAAATATTTATTCTTTTTTCTTGCGGCACTATTATTATTTTATTTGTTACTTGTTATCTAATGACGACGATCTCGTTTCGGCTTTGCACCTTTTTCAAGTTATGGAGTACAACTAGCTGAAAACCCGTCGTTGCCTAGGTATTTATTTATTTTTATTCCTGTCTTGAGTTCGTACTTCTCCTATCCCTTCTCCCTCTGTCCATCTCCTTTTATCTAGAAACATGTTACATTTATCAGAGAGTATATAAGAAAGAAGGGTGTGTTGCATAATGTACAATATTATAAATGTAGTAGCCGAACAAAGAATGATAGAAATCAAAATACAAATGGCATATCAAATTCGCACGATCTCATGTTTATTGAGTTATATGTTGCAAATTTGTATAATTTTCAGGTATATGTTCATTTGTATAAGCGCTGTATGTCTGATCTATTGCGAATACAATTAGTAGTAAATAAGTAATAGATTAAAACTTGGTGCGTGATAGGGCGGTTTTCTATTATCTTTACCGTTTATGTGCTTATATCTCATGAACTATGTGTCATACTGTGATACAATTTAGAAGGTACATTAAACATGTGTATATAGTCTGTAAAATTTCCTGCCGCTACAATTTGTAGTGTTCAAATTATAAATTGTAACGTCATTCCGAGAGCCGTAGTTTTACTCCATAAACAGCGGAAAAGTAGTAAGCGAGAAACTTTTTACCTTTCATCATTTTACTATGGTTGCCAGCGAGAAAAGAATAAATAAAACAGAGGTTTGAAAATATGTTTAAAGTTTGTTGCAAGTCGCTAAGTACTCTCATTCTCAAACAGTCTATGAATAAAATCTAATCATACGATTTGGCAGTTTTTTCCCCAAGCCTATTCCTTATGACGTCTTACCTCGTGAAAAATGTGTTGTACCTAATTCTTACACTTACGGCGACCGTCCTCATGGATTGAAGCTTATTCCTGTTGTGGTCTTCAGTCGGCAGACTGGTTTGATGCAGCTCTCCACGCTACCCTGTCGTGTGCAAGTCTCTTCATCTGAGAATACGTTCGGCAACCTACATCCTTTTGAATCTGCTTACTGTATTCGTCCCTCGGTCTCCCTCTACGATTTTTACCCCACACACTTCCTTCTAATGCCAAGTTGACAATTCCTTGATCTCTCAGAATGTGTCCTAACAATCTATCCTTTCTCTTAGTCAGGATATGCCAGAAACTCCTTTTCTCCCCGATTAGCTTAAGCTCCTCATTACTTACATTATCTATCCATCTAATTTTTATCATTCGTCTGTAGCACCACATTTCGAAAGCTTCTATCATAATTTTGTCTTAACTCCTTATATCCACTTTTCACTCCCATACAATGCTACACTCCAGACAAATGCTTTCAGAAAGGATTGAAGCTTACGTGTCCAAAATTTCATAAAGATTGGAACAAAACTGTAGATTTTTATGCAATACGTACACACACAGACATTGACTCTCTGCTTTATATATAAAGATGTCTTGGAGCTCTTATCCTCTCTGTTATGTGCTGATATTCGTTTACGAGTTTTTTCTGCTAGTTATTATTTGCGCTTATATAAATTGCTGTTCATTTATTATTTTAATTATTACACTCAGCAGTCCAGTGTCATGTATCTTTTTACAATCAGTATAATTTTTAGTGTTATTAGCAGTTTAATATCACTGGAGTGTTGTGCTATGAAAATTGAAAAAAAATTAAAATAATTACAATTAATATAACTGCAAATAAGAACTTACAAGAAAAATCTTCCAAAAGAATACCAGCACAAAAAATGTGAGAAAATGACTGCAAGGCATTATACTGTAACGGCCAAACATTTCTTGAAAATGGTGAAAAGCCATAAGAGTAATAACTAAGAAAGAGTAAATAAGAGTAATAACTAATAAAAAAAATGTTGATAGTGAAGCAAGAAAAATGAATAAGTATTTGTAACGTTTATTGCTGTACAGTCAATCAGGGTAACTTTGTACCAGTCAGGGTATCTTTGCACCACTTAATATTTGGGTTTCAAATGGCTTATGTTCCACGTATTGGCAATATTTTTTTCTGAAGGTAATTTTTAATACCTCTGTTATAAATAATTCCCCAGTAGGTGGAACATCAGCCACATGAAAGCCAAATATTAAGTGGTACAAAGATACCCTGACAGGTAAAAAGTTACCCTGACTGGCTGTACCTGTTTCCAATAAAGATTTTGATGTAACTGACTTTGCTGAGGAGAAAAAAAAAAAAGCGAAGCCTAGCTCTTCATGGACCTTGTACTTGCATATTTGCATACTTAAGCTTCCTGGTAACATATGCGTGTAAGTGTAATCGTCCACAGAAGCTAGTTCACTAAATCGTGTTCTTGCTTTTTCTAATACTACCTTATGAGTCTGCTGCAGTCAGATCAAACTGGGAAACTTTTACCTGAGCTGGAAGAACACAAGAAACAAATTTAAGAACTCGGTCAGAGGGCTTCGCTAAAAAAAAAAAAAAAAAAAAAAAAAAAAAAAAAAAAAAAAAAAAAAAAAAAAAAAAAAGTTTGTGCAACAAGCCTAATTATTTTCGCACAGTAATGAACTCGGCCCAGTTCTAACGAGCCATTCTCATGCCCCATGCAGTCGCTCTCTGTGCACTTAAAGACTAGCTAACAAAATATGCACGACAAATTTTCGTGAAAAAAGCCATGCAGCACGGAAACCAAAAAACACGCAAGCCTGTCTACGTGAACACAGTGCAAGCGCCGAGACACGCTACAAAACAATAGAAAACAAGGCGAAAAGGCTAGAGCGTCGGTAGCGGTTTCTTTTTTGCCTGTGTTTTACCTTCGCGTCCGAACTTTCTCTTCTTCTTGGTGGAGGACTTGGTGCTGGACGCCGGCGAGGACGTGGAGGTCGCGCCCTTGTCCTTCTTCCACCTGATCAGCATGTCTGGCCTGCGACCCACGTCTCCTGCGAGGCGAGGACTACGCCAAACGCCCGACTAGCACTCGTCGTACTCCTCCGCTCCTAAACTCCGTCATTCGCCCGACCCACCACGAAATACTCCGTCCCTACCTCTTACACCACTCACGTCTTCACTTCCCCAAATTCGACCCCTTTCGCCTATGTGCCGCGGCTCTAAACACGCAAGGGAAGTCACCTACCTTCGTAGCCACCCCGCGGTAGGACCATAGTTAGACTGTAAGACAACAGCGGCTAAACTGTACCCTGGCCTATGCCGTGGTCCCCCGTAATTCTTCCTCCCACGTCTGAATCCTCCCATAGCGTCTACCCACAGAGCGCCACGAGATTCACTAAAATAGGACCAACTATTGATGCGTGAGGGACAAAAATTTTCTCATCTCGCATCTAGAAATTCACTAAGATAGGACCAAGTATTGATGCGTGATGGATAAAAAGTTTCTCATCTCGCGTCTAGTCCGTTAAACAGAACACGCATCCGTCATACGTACATAAATTTGTACCTACAGTGTGACGTCATTACCCAAACACACTTTCCTCTGCATACAATAAAAGAAAAATTATCACTTTTCAGGGCATTTTCCGTGCCGTAACAGAAAAAATGATCGTTGTCTTGAATGCAGTGCAGGCTAATTCGGCTATAGCACAATCGTTGTTCTAACTGTTCAGGTATCTTCGCAATGACCGTTCTGCAAAAGAAAACAAAGAACGGAGCATTAAACACAGATGCCAATTGGAGTACACATTTTTATCAATTATTAATGCCAGTGTGCACTAATATTTACTTTGGAGTAGTGGTTCCGACAACAAAATTTCTCCAACACTGTGCTGTGATCTAAAATTTCAAACACTGAGGAAGCTGTTTCTGTACAGTGAATGATCTGCAGAAAACTGAAGTAGGTTATGTCTACACGCAACAAACGAAGCAACTAGTTTACTGATCGATCGAGCAGATTTTAAATGTGAAAATTAGATTCACTAAGATATGACCAACTATTGATGCGCGAGGGACAAACAATTTCCCATTTCGCGTCTAGTCCGTTAAACAGAACACGCATCCGTCATACGTACATCAATTCGTACTAAAGTGTGACACCATTACCCAAACACACTTTCCTCTGCATACAATAAAAGAAACATTATCAGTTTTCAGGACATTTTCCGAGCCGTAACAGAAAAAGAAAATGATCGTTGTCTTGAATGCAGTGCAGGCTAATTTGGCTATAGCACAATCGTTGTCCTAACTGTTCAGGTATCTTCGCAATGACCGTTCTGCAAAAGAAAGCAAAGAACGAAGCATTAAACACAGATGCCAATTGGAGTACACATTTTTATCAATTATTAATGCCAGTGTGCACTAATATTTACTTTGGAGTAGTGGTTCCGACAACAAAATTTCTCCAACACTGTGCTGTGATCTAAAATTTCAAACACTGAGGAAGCTGTTTCTGTACAGTGAATGATCTGCAGAAAACTGAAGTAGGTTATGTCTACACGCAACAAACGAAGCAACTAGTTTACTGATCAATCGAGCAGATTTTAAATGTAAAAATTATACAGATAATTTTATTTATATCCTCAAGGCGGGATAATGAAACAGCAAACGGACCACTGATCGGAGGTAGTAGTTTGAAAACAAATCAAATGTTTCTAAATCTATGGGACTTAACTACGTTGTTATCAGTCCGTAGGCTTACAAAATACGAGGCGCGTCCAGAAAGTAAGTTCCGTTTGGTAATAAAATGAAATTGTACACAGATACAGAAGATATTTTTATTGCACAAAATTCTACAACTCTCAAACTACTTTTCCACATAACTGCTGAAATTTTGTAGGCATTTGTCATAGCGTGCCACAAGTTTTTGCATGCATCCTTCACAGAAGGTTGCCGCCTGTGTATTCAACCATGTGGTAACAGCTCTTTATCATCGTTGAAGTGTTGACCACCAAGGACAGATTTTAGGTGTAAGAAGAGATGAAGTCGCTAGGAGAGAGGTCCGAGCTGCATGGAGGATGATCAAACAGGTCCCATTGAAATTTCCGTAAGAATTGTTTGGTCACATTCGGTGTGTGAGGTCAGGCATTATCGTGAAAAAAAAATCTTTTGACAGTAATCCTCTTCTTACACCTAAAACCTGTCCTTGGTGGACAACATTTCGATGATGATGACGAGCTGAAAGAACATGCTACCACGTGGTTGAATACACAGGCGGCAACATTCTATGAAAAAGGCACACAAAACGTTGTGCCATGCTATGACAATTGCCTACAAAATTTCGGAAGCTATGTAGAAAAGTAGTTTAACAGTTGTAGATTTTTGTACAATCAATATTTTTTCTGTATCTGTACCCGTTCGTTTTATATAACCAAACGGAACTTACTTTCTGGACGCGCCTCGTACTTAACCTAAGAACGAACACTGAAAACTGTCCACAGAAAATGTATATTGCTGAATTTGCAAGAAAATGTCTAATATTGTGCCTCCTGTTTTGCGTCGAGTAACTTGCTTGCAAGAAAATGTATAATATCGCTTCTACTGTGTGTATCGATATGTGTACATAAATCTGTGAAGTTTCATCTTTGGCAAAGATCATGTATCGCATAGCATTGTAGCTCGCGCAGAGAAACAGAGAATCAGACTTGTGGTTCAGCTCACTCAGAGAGCGGTTGTGTTGAGTTGCGTGTATGGCTCCGATGTAGAGCAGAGGCTGCTGTGCCAGCAAGTGTATATATATACTGCAATCCATATAATTGTGAAAAGGGTTGTACCACCCCTGGAATGAAGGTAATAGCATTTCATGTAATTATGAAAAGGTTGTATCATTTAGGTAATGTAGTGGTGATTATTAATAATAAGTAACAAAGTTGACTTTTCTTTCCTGTTTCATTTACGTAGTTACAAGATTAACCTACTTCCTTTATTTGATAATTAGTTATTTGTGGATTTAAAGTGCAGTATTGATTTGAGTAATCTCGTTGAACAGATTTCTTTATTGGTAACGTAGTAAATGATTGTTATGCAACACTGCAGTTAATTGAGTATGATACTGAGTTTTGATAATCAGGTACTGATCTGTATGAAATTTATCGTAGTCTAACATTAAGAAAGTGGTTTGTGTTTTTAATATCTTTCTAGCAGTCAAATTTTTTGAGTATAGTCAGTGTGTGTTATATGTCACAGTTCCTTTGTTAAAAGATCCGTTCCGCACATAATCAATTTAATGCACTGTTTCTCATTTAACATTATATACATGAATATCAGGGCCATAACTAAACCAAATTACTGTGTTAATGAACAATGTACGTGTTCAGTTAAATTTTAATGAAGTTATTTGATGACTGATCTTGACTGTTAAACATCAATATATGACAACTATTTGCGCTGCAACTAATATCAGATCAGGTTTTGAATGAGTAACTCTAAAATAAACTACTTTTGTTGTCTGATTAAACGATAGATTTAACTTTAAACTTCACGTACACCTTTAAAACACACACACACATATACACACACACACAGCTCCATATACGAGGGAGGACTCGAACCTTTGACGGGGAGCAACCGCACGCTCCGCAGCAAGGAGCCTTATTGCGCTCGGCTATTACACCACGGTGGTATTAAAAAAGCTACAACCAGAGACAAGTCGTACCGCGGCGGTATGGAAACTACAACCAGAGGCTGATCGAACAAAATCCAACAAAACATAAATTCCGTTTAACATTTTTTGCTTTGGATACAATAAAAGGTCTCACCCAAATCCCTTCAACATACCACACAAAAGTACTTAAACTTATAATCTCCTCTTAGTACTCGTAAAATGTATATTTTCTTTATAAAATTTGTAAACATACTATATCTCTGAACAGCTGTGAAATAGATGTCAAAGCACTATAATTTTCGGAGACGATAAAAAATCTCGCGTACCCGGACTAGTAAAATAAATTTACGGTTTTTCTAGATGAAATAAACAATCTGTTTTTGTGCTACTAAGTTTTTTTTTTTAAACTAGTTTTCGGGTTATTACGCCTTCTTCGCGTAAACGATAGTGCTTATCTTGCGAACATGATAAATATACCGGGTCATCAAAAAGTCAGTATAAATTTGTAAACTTAATCACGGAATAATGTAGATAGACAGGTAAACATTGACACACATGCTTGGAATGACATAGGTTTTTATTAGGGAAAAAAAGTTCAAAAATGTCCGACAGATGGCTCTTCATCTGATCAGAAAAGCAATAATTAGCACAACAAATTAAGACAAATGAAAAGAAGTTCTTTACAGGAAATGCTCAATATGTTCACCATCATTCCTGAACAACAGCTGTAGTCGAGGAATAATGTTGTGAACAGCACTGTAAAGCATGTCCGGAGTTATGGTGAGGCATTGGCGTCGGATGTTGTCTTTCAGCATCCCTAGAGATGTCGGTCGATCACGATACACTTGCCACTTCGGGTAACCCCAAAGCCAATAATCGCACGGACTGAGGTCTGGGAGGCCAAGCATGGCGAAAGTGGCGGCTGAGCACACGATCATCACCAAACGACGCGCGCAACAGATCTTTCCCGCGTCTAGCAATATGGGGTGGAGCGCCATCTTGCATAAAAATCGTACGTTCCAGCAGGTGTTTATCAGCCAGGCTGGGGATGATGCGATTCTGTAACATATCGGCGTGCCTCTCACCCGTCACGGTAGCAGTTACAAAACTAAAATCACGCATCATCTGTCGGACATTTCTTGAATTTTTTTTTTGTTCTGATGAAACCCCATGTCATTCCCAGCATGTGTGTATTTATCTACATAACTCCGTGATTATTAAGTTTTCAAATTTATACTGACTTTTTGATCACCCGGTATTAACAGTAAATGTTTTACGCAATCGCTTGTTATTTGATTCTAGTCTAACACCACAGTTATGTTGTACATTTACACTTTTTTTCTGCAAAAGAGTATATTAAAAGCTGAAGTACCGTTGCCGCATTGTTTGAGGATAAAACAACAGCTTTATATTTTTATCGTTCACTAGCTGAAAACCCGGCGTTGCCCGGGTGTTTATTTATTTATTCCTGCCTTGAGTTAGTACTTCTATCTCTTCGCTTTGTCCATCTCTTTTTTCTAAAAAGATGTTATATTTATCAGAGAATGTATAATAAATAACCCTGTCTTGGAAAATGTACAAAATTACAAGTGCAATATCCAAACGAAGAAAGACAGAAATGAAAATACAAATGACATATACAATTCGTACTATCTCATATTTATGGACTTATATGTTGTACAATTGTATAATTTTTCAGGCATATATTCAATTGTATAAGTGCTGAATGTTTGTAAAATCTGTCGCGTATACAATTAGTAGTAAAGAAGTATCGGGGATTTTTCATAAACGTTACTGTTTATGTGCTCATATCATATGAACTATGTATCGTACTGTGATACAGTTTCGAAGGTACATTCAGCTATATCTGTGTATACTGTCTGTATAATTTACTGCGGCTACAATTTGTACTTAGAGCCGGCCGCGGTGGCCGAGGGGACTGAGGCGCTCCAGTCACGGTCTGCACGGCCACTACGGTCGGGGGTTCGAATCCCCCCTCGGGCATGGATATTTGTGCCGTCCTAGTTCGTAAGTAGTTCATAAGTAGTTTGTAAGTTTAGGGACTGATGACCCCGTAGTTAAATCCCATAGACTATACAAACATTTGAACATTTGTGCTGTAGAAATCAAATTGAAACGTCATACCGAACGTCATAGATTTAGTCTGCGAACAGCGGAAAAGTAGTAAGCGAGAAACTTTTTTCCTTTCATTGTTTTGCTATGGTTGTCAGTGAGAAAAAGTCAAATTGAGTATCAGTGTAAATAGAAATATACAATCCCCGAGACGGATTTTCGTCTCGAATACGTCAAAGACATTAATGATAAATTTCAAGCATGCAATTAAAATTTGTACTGCGACGGGGAATCGAACCCGGACCTCCATGCTTACTAGGCAGACGACTTACCGTGAGGAGCCAATTCCGTAATGTTAAGAACCACACACGACACATGGTTCAGGAGATACAAGTCATAAACAATATAGGAAGCATGGAGGTCCGGGTTCTATTCCAGGTCGCATCGAAAATTTTAATTTAATGCTTCAGATTTATCATTAATGTAGTTCAATTAAGGTTTCAAATTATGTTTAAAGTTTGTTGCAAGTCGCTAAGTACTATCATTCTCATATAATGCGTTTATAATGTCGCATTATGTGCCACTTTGTTGCAACTATATGGTTTATGACTTGTATCTCCTGAACCATGTGCAATGGTTCTTACCATTACAGAAAAGGCACTTCACGGTAAGGAATATGGGTACCAAATTTGGTTGAAATCGGTCCGGTGGTTTAGGAGAAAATGTGCAACATTGTCGTTTGATGCAGCAGTTTTTTTGCGCATCACATTGTTTATGACGTCACATCTCGTGAACAATGTGTTGTACGTGATCCTAAGACTTACTGGGACCGTCCTTGTGGATTGAAGCTTTCGTGTGCGTAATTTCATAAGCACTGGAAGAAAACGGTAGACGTGTATACAATATGTACACAGGAACAAACACACAATCATTCGGACAGTCTGCTGTACCCATAAAGGAGATTTCAGTTGTCTTTCTGTTCAAGAATGAGTAAAAGAATTCTACATATGTTTTTAGTGCTGCATGTACAGCAAGAACAGTTCAGGAATCGTGTTATGATTTAATTGAGCGTAGCAGTAGCTATACCGCTAATTCGAAACCACCAACAGGAGAACACAGGAGAACAGTTATAACGGCGTTGTACAGAGGACGCTTAATAGTACAGTCATTGGCAACTTGTTCCCTACCAGTAATGTGCTTTTGCGTCTTTCGCGTATACGTCAATGAAATGGCTTCGAACTGAAAGTCGAGGACTCCCCATTGGCCTGCTATTTCTAATTCTGCCAGTAAAGTCTGTTTCATAGTGAGCACCTCTGAATCTTTCGAAGTGTTCCCGGGTGCTCAGACGTAAACGACGCTGACGTGGCTCCAGTTGTAGCCAACCTCTCCATGGAGCATTACGAAGACATTGCCTTGGACACGTCTCCTGCAAAGCCTAGCTCATTTTATCGCTACGTCGACGATACCTTCGTCATCTGGTGTCATGGACAGAAAAGCTAGACGAGTTCCTGGAGCACATCAACAGTATCTATGGCCACATTAAATTCACGAGGGAAGTAGAGAAGGACGGTTCCCTGCCATTCCTGGACGTTCTTGTCCGTCGTAAACCCGATGGAAGTTTGGGCCACAGCGTTTACTGCAAGCCCACTCACACGGATCGGTATTTTCACGCCACCAGCACAGAAACAGTCTGTTCTGAAGACCTTGCTATATAGAGCCGAAACCGTATCAGATGTCAAATGAACTTAGCCAGCTACGTAAAGTTTTCAAGGATAACGGCTACATCAAGAGACAAACATCTCAAGCAGTTTCACCCAAGTCACCGTAATCAGGAGATACCTAAAGAAGACGTCAAGAAGACCGCATTTTTTGCCGTTTTGTGGCTCCACAACAGGGAAAATTATCCGGCTCCTGAAGAGGCATAAAATTGACACAATCTTCAGGCTTTCAGCTAAGATCCGACAACTAATGAAGCCTGTGAAAGGTGATGTAGGTTTCAGGACACCAGATATTTATAAAATTCCGTGTGAGTGTGGGCAGTTTTATGTGGACAAGAGTGTTCGCACTATTGAGCAGCGACGCATAGAACACGAGCGGTGTTTTCGATTGCGCTTTCCCGAAAAAACACGCTTTGGAAAATGGACACCCAATTGCTTTCGACGACACATCTATTATTAAACGGACCAACAGCTTCTGAGGCAGTGTAATAAACGAGCCAGTAGGATCGAAATTTCTGGCCGCGGTGGAGTAGCCGAGCGGTCTAAGGCGTCTCGCTGCGGAGCGCGCGGTTGCTCGCCCTGGAGGTTCCAGTCCTCCCTGCGGCATGGGTGTGTGTGTGTGTGTGTGTGTGTGTGTTTCAAAATCAAATGTTTGTAAATCTATCGAACCAAACTGCGTGGTGATCAGTCCGTAGCTTACAAACTACTTAAACCTAGGTAAACTAACCTACGGACAAACACACACACACGCCGCGGTGGAGTAGCCGAGCGGTCTAAGGCGTCTCGCTGCGGAGCGCGCGGTTGCTCACCGTGGAGATTCGAGTCCTCCCTGGGGCATGGGTGTGTGTGTGTGTGTGTGTGTGTGTGTGTGTGTGTGTGTGTGTGTGTGTGTGTGTTTGTCCGTAGGTTAGTTTACCTAGGTTTAAGTATCTTCATGTTTTCGCGGCGCAATGACTGTTCAAAGAAGTTTCGGGCGTGCAGCCGCATAAAGATTTCTTCTTCTAATATTTCGGCAGAGAAACGTTCAGCCATCTTCAGAGACGAGTCCCAGACTGACGCTCCAGCACACGCTTCGTCCTTATATACGCGCGGGCCGCGCTACTGCGCATGTGGCCACAGATACGACAAGGCGCCAAAAACGTTACTCGGCGGTAAGGAAGTACACGTATGTGTAAATTATGTCTGTGGCTGCATGGTCGATTACTGCAGAGGAATCGATGTGTTATGATCTGTGCTGAGGCGGCGTCTTTGTAAATTTATTAAAGAAAGTACCGGATTCCATGATTTATCTATACTGAAGCCACTGTCTCTTCGTCCCCAAGCGAATTTCTATTGCTTCTTTCACTACTGACTCCCAGAAAGATGAAGTAGAGGCTAAATTTTGACGTTTTCGTACGTCATGGAGTGTCCAGTATCAAGACAGTGTTCTGCCACTGCCGATTTATTTGGTTGTAAAAGACGGGTATATCTCTTGTGTTCCGTGCATCTTTCCTGCACTGTACGTGTTGTCTGATCCTATGTGAATGTGGCCTTTCGTACATAGGACAGACGACACGTACAGTGCAGGAAAGATGCACTGAACACAAGAGATATACCCGTCTTTTACAACCAAATAAATCGGCAGTGGCAGAACACTGTCTTGATACTGGACACTCCATGACGTACGAAAACGTCAAAATTTTAGCTTCCACTTCATCTTTCTGGGACTCAGTAGTGAAAGAAGCAATAGAAATTCGCTTGGGGACGAAGAGACAGTGGCTTCAGTTTAGATAAATCATGGAATCCGGTACTTTCTTTAATAAATTTACAAAGACGCCGCCTCAGCACAGATCATAACACATCGATTTCTCCACAGTAATCGACCAAGCAGCCACAGACATAATTTACACACACGTGTACTTCCTTGCCGCCGAGTAACGTCTTTGGCGCCTTGTCGTATCTGTGGCCGCATGCGCAGTAGCGCGGCCCGCGCGTTTATAAGCACGAAGCGTGTGCTGGAGCGTCAGTCTTCGACTCGTCTCTGAAGATGGCTGAACGTTTCTCAGCCGAAATATTAGAAGAAGAAAACTTTATGCGGCTGCACGCCCGAAACTTCTTCGAACAGTCATTGCGCCGCGAAAACATGAAGATACTTAAACCTAGGTAAACTAACCTAAGGACAAACACACACACATCCATGCCCCAGGGAGGACTCGAATCTCCACGGCGAGCAACCGCGCGCTCCGCAACGAGACGCTTTAGACCGCTCGGCTACTCCACCGCGGCGTGTGTGTGTGTGTGTTGTCCTTAGGTTAGTTTACCTAGGTTTAAGTAGTTTGTAAGCTACGGGCTGATGACCACGCAGTTTGGTCCGATAGATTTACAAACATTTGAACATTTCAATCGAAATTTCTGAAAACACTCTCAGAAAAGACGGCGGCTTGCAGCTTAGTGCGGCTTGGGATCCCATAATCGCCGAGTTTAATCAGGCGCGGCGTACGCGCGATCAAACCATTGCCTTAAGCTGGGTTGTCCAAGGCGCGAAAGCTGATTGCTGACAGCAAAGCTGATTACGTGGGCGACGACTGTCGACGAAATGTCTGTTGTCGCCTGTGAGGAAACTATTTCACCTGGTGCGTAAGATGTATGAACAAGTAGAATGTATCAGGCACAACCTACACTCCTGGACATTAAAATGGATACACCACGAAGATGACGTGCTACAGACGCGAAATTTAACCCACAGGAATAAGATGCTGTGATATGCAAATGATTAGCTTTTCAGAGCATTCACACAAGGTTGGCGCCGGTGGCGACACCTACAACGTGCTGACATGAGGAAAGTTTCCAACAGATTACTCATACACAAACAGCAGTTGACCGGCGTTGCCTGGTGAAGCGTTGTTGTGATGCCTCGTGTAAAGAGGAGAAATGCGTACCATCACGTTTCCGACTTTGATAAAGGTCGGATTGTAGCCTATAGCGATTACGATTTATCGTATCGCGACATTGCTGCTCGCGTTGGTCGCGATCCAATGACTGTTACCAGAATATGGAATCGATGGGTTCAGGAGGGCAAAACGGAACGCCGTGCTGGATCCCAACGGCCTCGTATCACTAGCAGTCGAGATGACAGGCATCTTATCCGCATGGCTGTAACGGATCGTGCAGCCACGTCTCGATCCCTGAGTCAACAGATGGGGACGTTTACAAGACAACAACCATCTGCACGAACAGTTCGACGACGTTTGCAGCAGCATGGACTGTCAGCTAGGAGACCGTGGCTGCGGTTACCCTTGACTCTGCACCACAGACAGGAGCGCCTGCGATTGTGTACGCAACGACGAACCTGGGTGCACGAATGGCAAAACGGTATTTTATCGGATGAATCCAGGTTCAGTTTACAGCGTCATGATGGTCGCATTCGTGTGTGGCGACATCACGGTGAACGCACATTGGAAGCGTGTATTCGTCAACGCCATACTGGCGTATTATCCGGCGTGATGGTATGGGGTACCATTGTTTACACGTCTCGGTCACCTCTTGTTCGCATCGACGGCACTTTGAACAGTGGCCGTTACACTTCAGATGCGTTACGACCCGTGGCTGTACCCTTCATTCGATCCCTGCTAAACCTTACATTTCAGCAGGATAATGAACGACCGCATGCTGCCTTTCTGGATACGGAAAATATTCGACTGCTGCCCTCGCCATCACATTCTTCAGATCTCTCGCCAATTGAAAACGTCTGGTCAATGGTGGCCGAGCAACTGGCTCGTCACAATACGCCAGTCACTACTCTTGATGAACTGTAGTACCGTGTTGAAGCTGCATGGGCATCTGTACCTGTACACGCCATCCAAGCTCTGTTTGACTCAATGCCCAGGCGTATCAAGGTTCGTTATTACGGCCAGATGTGGTTGTTTCGGGTACTGATTTCTCAGGATCTATGCGCCAAAATTGCGTGAAAATGTAATCACATGTCAGTTCCATTGAAAAATATTTGCCCAATGAATACTTGTTTATCATCTGCCTTACTTCTGGCTGTAGCAGTTTTAATTGCCAGTAGTAGTGTATATGTATAAACCGTGGTTCGGAACCCACGTTAAACTGTAGGTCCCCCTATAACTGGTTGGACAAGTCAGTTCGAAGGTCGGATGAAGGCAACGGCATACCACCTCCAAACAGGACCGTGCCTAGTAAAGCACTGTGCTGTTCAAACCAATCTTCGGATTGTTGACTGCTTTACCTTATATATATATATATCTCGAAATTTCTAGGGAGACATGCTGATAAATCAATTGGACACATATCGATATCGACAAATTCATTGGTGGAGGGTCTCCAGAAATAGTTAGGAAACATATTGATGTCGATGTATGCAATGGTGCAGAGTTCTATGGTCCTTCGGTTACCACTGCAACTGCAAGTAGTTGGGAGCGGCTAATTTTACATTTCTGCAGTATGCGATACCAGTAATTATTTTAACGACGAAGGAATACCAGAGTAAACATTTGAATATGTAGAATATGTACAACGTGGAGAATGGGAATATAAGTGGAATTTTTTGGCAGAAGTGATATTGTAGAAATATAAAAAAAAGCCAAGATCGCTGATTATCAATTTTTATTTAAGACGACCGGCTTCGCTGACCTATGTCAGCATCATCCGGTCAAATAAAATCATTTAACAAGGCCATAGTCTTGTAATGTCAATCAGTTGTTATATAACCTAATTTACAGTGCATAGGTGCACTATGTCATTAGAATAACACATAATTATCGCAGTGAGTTTGCTATTGTCACTCACTGTGATAATTATGTTTTATTATAATGACATAGTGCACCTATGCACTGTAAATTACGTTATATAACAACTGATTGACATTAGAAGATTATGCCCTTGTTAAATGATTTTATTAGACCAGATGATGCTGACATAATTCAGCGAAACCGGTCGTTTTAAATAAAAATTGATGATCAGCGATCTTGGCTTTTTTTATATATCTTTCTACAATATCATAATTGGATGGCCTCGTAGAACATAAGCCAACTCAAAAAGTGATTTGTTCAAAATGTTCAAATGTTTGTAGAACTTATGGGACTTGACTACGGGGTCATCAGTCCCTAAGCTTACAAAATACTTATGAACTAGGTAATACTAAGGACGACACAAATATCCATGCCCGAGGGGGTATTCGAACCACCGACCGCAGTGGCCGTGTAGACCGTGACTGGAGCGTCTCAGTCCCCTCGGCCACCGCGGCCGGTAAGTGATTTGTTCATACATTTTGTTATGAATTATTGTCAGCTGCTTTTGAAGAAAAAAAAAATTACAATTTCTGCATGCTGCAGAGCGCTATGATCACAAATGCCGGTGAGCAGCTCGTAGTGTGTCCGTGGGATGTGGCGGGTGGTTTCAGAGCGTGCTGTGGCTGCACTAGACCAGGTCTGCCCTGGGCTGCGACACGTTGGGACAACACGTCCCGTGTGATATGAGGACGGCTTATTTGGGCATTTGTTGTGCCGGTGTGTGGCTTGTCAGGGCAGGGCGGTGTCCCAGTGACCCTGTGAGGAGCGAGCCGGCGCCCGGGGTCAGCGGAGGTCAAAGCCACGCGATCCATACCGCCCCACGCCCACGCGCCAAGCCGCGCCGCTCCAGGGGTCCATGGGGAGGGGAGAGAGGGGGGGGGGGTAGGCCGCGCACACCCACACACCTGCCGGACCAGTAGGGTAGGGGGAGGGAGAGCTGCCGTCTGCCACAAGGCGCTGTACTGGGACCACTCTTAGGCCGGTATTACACTGTAAAAGATCTTTGACAAAGATCTTTGTCAAAGATTTTATCCATGAACTTTGACGAAACTACTTCACAGGAGCACGTTACACTAGCGTAAAATATATCGTCATAGTTGCTCGGAATAAGACTCCAAAATAGTAAAGCGTCTGTGTTACAGTACGTAAAATAATGTTGCTCGGGAGTGTATCCATTGGAAAGAACGAAAAATGGAAACAATTTTAGGTAAAACCGTGAATAGCAAGAGGAAAATACGAAAAATGCTCGCACAAATGTACTCCATGGGCTACACTGCTGGGAAATAATAGCCTAAATTGTTTAAGAACGTGTGACCAAATATTTTAATTCACCCACATATTTATAAATACTTCATCATAATCGATGTTTCAGGAAGCCCTAAAGCTGTGTCAATGGGTAAATAATGAAACACTGAAATAATTTAACGTGTGTCATGCTAAACATAACTTCGTTAGACACTTTATCATAATTAAGAAGAGAGAATATTTTCGTGGTTCTTTCATGTTATGCTTCATTGAGGATTATGCGCTGCGAAAGACATTTTTATAGTTTCCTGCAGTCTGACATTTGTTTTGCCTGATTTTCCGAAACACAAAATATCCGTATAAATACCTGGACTTCTTAAATGTCGAAAAGCACCGTGCAAAGCAAGAAAAAAATATGGAGCTAACTAGTGCAATACCTCATTACGCAAATCATGAATCCCTTCCCACTGAAGATCCTCCCATTTATATCTACATACAAAATCTATTCCAGCAGGCAGTAAAATACACGAATCCTACAGTGTAGGCCTAAGATTTCACGTATTATTCCAGACATGAGTGAACCAAGATGTAAATCACTTTAGGAGGAATTACGAGGTTAGGTTATAGTACAAATAAAAACATTTATTTCACTTATGCATCTCCATATATCCTTTGAGCCATATAATTTCTTCCCTATCATCAACCTCAGTGAGCCACTTTGAATACAACTGACAGCAGTAGCTTTTTCTTTATACGATTCTAACCCTACATTTTAGTGAATGTGCTTTGTATTAATAAATATTCCGCACACTTCTCACTTTGAAACGATCACTGTGGCAGTAGCGACACAACAAATACACTTTTACGTAAATTTTCAGGTTAAAAGGCCTCAAAGCAAGGAAAGACGCATGTATACAATGGCGAACTTTTATAAAAGCTAGGCTCTCTCGCGAACTTTTATCAAATATCTTTTATAAAAGAAATCTTTTATAAAAGATGACCCATTACACTGTCAAAGATTTGACCAAAGAGCTTTGATAAAAGATCTTTGACAAAGATCTTTTACAGTGTAATACCCGCCTTACTGGCCGTCAGTCCTGTGAAGTTGGCACCCCCCCCCCCTTTTTTTTTTTTTTTTTTTTTTTTTTTGGAAAATGTACACTTTTTTCAGAGTTCTAGACAGATATGCAATAGTTCTGGAGTTCTCTGTACAAAATTTAAATAGTTCTGCACTATTTCGCCGAAAAACACGAAAAATTACCAAAAAATAAGTTTTTTCAAAACAATTATTTGCCTATTAGCGCAAACATAGTTCTGATCACAGTTCTAAACAGCTGTCAGAGTTCTACAGAAAACTCTCATAGCATTTTTCTGTGCAGATTATACTTTATGAGATAACTAGCTTATATGCCCGTGCTTCGCAACGGTTGTTAACGAAGGACCTATGTATATCGTGTTTTTTTAGGGTTTCGGACCTATGTCAGCAAAAACAAAATCCTTGTTGGATCGATCTGTCATAAACTCAGTTCTCTTAGCCAAAATGTCGAAAACCATGAATATTCATAAAGTTTTTCATACAAAAAGTGAAATTAAAGTAACGACGTAAAATCAATGTTAGGTTGTGTTCATCAAGTTAAGACTCAGTGTGTAATTGTATGTTGGGCGTGAACTTCTGTGAACACTGCTATCGATGAGAAATAGTAATTACGCCTCGTTATTCTCAATTTTGTTACACATTGCAACAGCAGCGCCGAAAGCGGCTGGCAAATTACATTCCTGAAAACGATATTGGATAAGTGCGACTACTGTATTGATTTGTAACAGTTTTCACAAATATCTTCTTGAATAGGAATTTGGAATGAATTGTAAGACTGTGTGAATCATGAGACTATACAAAAGAGTTTCGCGTGAAAGTGCTGGTCATAATGAAATGTGACGACAACGGATGTATCTGATTCGGTAAAATTTTACTTTCTATCCTGGCGGCCTCGTGTTTTTATGTTGGCAACATCAATAACACGATATAATATCGTTGCAAAGATGACCGAACCACATAGAGTGCAGATAAATACTGCTGTTCCTGCTGTATGCTTGATTTCACGACAAAATATTTGCGTGTCACGCGACTGGCTTATGATGATGTCACATGATTCTCGTTATTCAACATCTGTTGCCAAAATTACCACAGGAGGCTGCCGGGATATGAGTAGGACTACGTCGCATAGTTTTTCTTGACCCAACTGTCAAACGATAACATATTTCACAGCAGAGAGTGTAGCGGCTATATGTATCAGAGATCACTGATTAGCACAGACCAGTGAGCTTACTGGCACAGGAATAGCAATATCTATGGCCTAAGAGACATTCATTAATGTATGTCCATAGACCAAAGATAAGATAGACTGCGCGTGACGTCATTATACTGAAACCAACATCTAAGTCACGTGACTCGGGTCAGGAAACCCTGTTCCTCATTGCAAGCTGTGTGAAGTGCAGCTGAAAGTCGCAGTTTTTCTTCTTACTAGTGGAAATTAAGCGTAGATTTTGACAATAAAAGTCTTATCGTATTCTTATTACACATTCAGTAATACAATGGGCGTTAATTCTCCGTAATTCGCAATATCAATGCAACGGTTACAGTTTTAACTTGTGCCTAGATGAAATGTATTCTCAGTTCTTTTTATAAGCAGCAGAAATGCAGTTATTAAGTGAACGACTGTTTTTGTTGTCCTGTGAGTCTTTTAGTTTGTAGCTTACACAGGAGACGAAATCCTAGTTTGACCAGCAGCATCAATTTCTATACGATTCCTCAACAATAAACGAGAAAAGTTTTGTCATACTTTTATATATACCTGAAATCGGTTTGCATCTATAATGTCTGTTTTTAATACAATACAAGCGTTTATATTTTATGATTTTTTTCTACATACAGTACAGCCAAAACGTAAAGCAAGAAAAATATTGGCTATTTACTTTAAAATAATAATAATGTGATCAAAAAATTATTCATGTACGACACAAGAACTGATTTTATAGGGATAATAAACTGTATGTATTTATCTTCAGCGTTGTGGAACTCTATTAATGGCAGATCTGCACCAGAAACTATTTACTTGCTGACATGTATACTCAGTCAAGACACGCTGAAATAATCTTCTATTAAAAAAATCACATTGGTCAGTTGTAACAAAAGTAAAAATATAATAATGCAACACACACATTGAGGATCTGTAATTCTGTTGCTTGTAAACGCAACTGACAATAATTTTCGCCTGGTCACATGTAAAAACGATAATCACCGCATTAATGTCAGTATTACCGAGCAATCATGTTACCTTAATATATTATATGTGTAATAGGAATACGGGAAGTCGTTTTATTGTTAAAATCAGCGCTTGACTTCACCTGTAAAATAGAAACATTGTGGTTCGTAATGACGAAGCCTCAGTCACGTGACTCAGGGCAGTGTCAGATGTTGGTTTCAAACCACAACACAGCAGAGATAGGGACACGCGCAGTCTATGTTATCTTTGGTCTATGTGTATGTCTGTGTTTCCATTACGCTTCCACGACAGTGATCAATGTTCCACGAGTATTTTTATCTTTGAGTCTCTCTGGATTTTTATCTTGGTTTTGTGTCTCTGTTCATAGTCGGTAATGTGTGGTTGACGGAAACATGTGATCTATTTAAAAAATTGCGTATTTGATATTCCTCGTCGTTAATAAAGTCTGAAAGAATCGCATTGTCTGACGAATGAAAGAATAAACAGATTTTGACTCGTACCGTAAAGTTCGTAAGTCACAGAGTATATAGCTTTTCCTAAGAGTATTTATTGCATATTTTGCGAATTTTTGCTAGTCACATTCACCCACTGCCACTCACCGCGACCAAACTCCCTTACTAACATCATTAGTCCAAGGGCTATCTACCACCACAACCACGATTGGATGGCAGTATGTGGTCATGGATAAAAGTCTGTCAGCACGTACACACACAAGCCTTTTATATATAGATATAGATGATAGGTTATCGTGGAGAGCTGCATCAAACCAGTCTCCGGACTGAAGACCACAACAACAACATAGATTACAATAATCGAGTATCCATTTACATACTACTGTGCAATTTGCACCCATTTTTTTTTTCCAAAAAATTAGTCTTTTTTCCATAGTTCTTGGGAGATTAGCGATAGTTCTTGTTTACGATAAGCAGGAGTTACTCAGACGCAAAAACAACAAATTCAATGTGCAGCGGATAGAATATCTGTCAAGACCTAAGAAAAATGTATATTTCTCGAATAACGGGCACAAATAAGACAGCTTATCAGATATTCAAAAGTGTGAACATAATTATTTTTCGGGCAATTACATAGAAGTATTCACATGAACTCTAGAACTATAGTATATGTACACAGAACCCCAAAAAACAATGTGTATTTCTCGAAAGAAATGGTGCCAATTTCACAGTAACGTGAAAATGAATTCCACAAGACTGCATTTATCTCAAAGTATAATATCACAGAAAAATGTCATTGGGATTTCCTGTAGAACTCTTTGTGAGCTATTTAGAACTGTGATCAGAACTATGTTTGTACTAACAGGCAAATAATTGTTTTGAAAAAACTTAATTTTTTCGTAATTGTTCGTATTTTTCCGGCGAAATTGTGCAGAACTATTTAAATTTTGTACAGAGAACTCCAGAACTATTGAATATCTGTCTAGAACTCTGAAAAAATGTACATTTTCCAAAAAAGGGGTGCCAACTTCACAGGCCTCTGAACGTCTCTGTATATCCAACTTAGATGGACGACGGGACGGCGGCGACGTATTAATTTGGCGGAAGAAAAACGTTCAGTCGCTACTTCTAAAAATTTTAATCAATTACATGTTTCGAGAATCCATTATTCTCATCTGTATCTTTGATAAAAACCGAAATATTAGTCAAAAACGTCAGTCCTCGGCTAATGGGATAGCAGGAACGCCACATATTGAGAAAGTAGTACATTTGGTGCAAGGGAAAATTTTACTTACCATCCCGGATTATGTTGGCAACATCCAACAAAACGGAAGAAAATCTTTGAATTTGAAAATGTTCAATGTTTGTAAAACTTATGGAACTTAACTGCGAGATCATCAGTCCCTAAAATTGCAAACTATTTATGAACTAGCTTATACTAAAGACGTCACAATCATCCATGCCCGAGGGGGGGATTCGAATCCCCGACGGGGAACGGCCTCGCGCAACGTAGCACAGTGCTTCAATGCGCTCGGCCGCTCTGCCGCGGCAGAAAATCTGTGCCAAGATGTTAATATTCTTAGAAACCCAAATAGAATGACTTGTTTGCTATTTCGTACAGACAATGTAGTAAATAAATAATGCTGTTCGTGGTCAACGGATGACAGGTTCTTGTATGTACCCTTATCCACTCAGTGAAACTAATTGTCGTCGTAAAACGAAGATTTGATGTCAAAACATTTGCGTTGTCACGCGACTGGCTAATGGCAACATCACATTATTACCAACATTAGCGCTCGACGCCGGACCGTAAGTAAAATTTCAGCGGTTCAGGAAATATAAAACTGCCGCGGAATCTAAATAAAAGCTTAATTTTTTTCTCCGATAATTGCTGTCCTCTCACTATGTTTGTGGTTCCATAGCAACACGTATAAAGTGGCAATGGTGCAATAAAGAGGCGTAAATTTTACAAAACAGACACCGTTTCAAATTTTGAAACAGAGTTTCGAAACCGCACACTGTCCGGTTTCATTTGTTTCGAAACTGTCAGATGTTTGTGTTTCCCCCCTCTTCTGGGCATGGTACCACTTTATTGGCACCGACATCTCTGCAGACAGCCTTACTGAATCCATCACTGCTGGTGGAACCGCGACAGCGGGCGGTGAAAAGTATGAAGGAAGTGAGATACCAGCAGCCGTATGTATAACAGGAGTATTTACTGCTTCACTACCAGTTTCGGCATTCCACTTGAAACGTGTCCATAAAAAATTTGCAAGACAATGTATAACTTTGCTTCTACTGTATGTATCGATATGTGTACTTAAGTCTGTGAAGTTTCATCTTTGCAAAGATTATGTATCGCATAGTACTGTAGCTCGCGCGGAGAGAGAGAGAGTAGCACTTGTGGTTCAGCTCGCTTAGAGAGCGGTTGAGCTGTGTGTGTGCATCCGATGTAGAGCAGAGGCTGCTGTGCCAGCAAGTCTATTTGATTGTATTTGGAATATATATATATATATATTGTATTTTCATTACTATCACCGCTGGAATGAAGGTAATTGCATTTGATGTCATTATGAAAAGGTTGTATTATGTAGGTAATGTAATGGTGATTATTAATAATAAGTAACACAGTTGACCTTTCTTTCCTGTTTCATTTACGTAGTTAGAAGATTAACCTACTTCCTTCATTTGATAATTAGTTATTTGTAGATTTAAAGTGCAGTATTGATTTTGATAATATTGTTGAACAGATTTCGTTATTTGTGCCATAGTAAATGATTGTTATGCAACACTGCAGTTAATTGATTAGGATACTGAATTTTGATAATCAGATACTGATCTGCATAAAATTCCCGCATTCAAACATTAAGAAAGTGGTTTGTGGCTTTTTATTATCTTTCTCGCAATCAAATATTTTGAGTATAGTCAATGTCTGTTTCATATGGTGACTTGCCACAGTTGTTTTGTTAAAAGATCCGTTGCGCACATAATCAGTTTAATGCAATGTTTCTTATTTAACAGTATATACACCAATATCAGGGCCATAGCTAAACCAAATTGCTGAGTTAATGAACAATTTGTTGTCTGATTTAACGATAGGTTCAACACTAAACAACACACATTCAGCTTTTACACTATGCCATCTTTAATGCCGAAATTGGTACTGAAACAAATATTTCTACTATACATACTGCTGTAGGCTTTTGACATTGTACACCACAAGCGGCTTCTGATGAAATTGCGTGCTTATGGAATATCTCCCCAATTGTGTGATTGGATTCACGATTTTCTATCAGAAAGAACACAGTTCGTTGTAATTGACGGTAAATCATCGAGTAAAACAGAAGTGATATCTGGCGTTCCACAGGGAAGCGTTATAGGTCCCCTACTCTTCCTCGTGTTTATAAACGATTTAGGAGATAATCTGAATAGCTCCCTTAGACTGTTCGCGAATGATGCTGTCGTTTATCGGTTATTGAAGTCAACAGAGGATCAAAAGCAACTGAAAACCGATTTAGACAAAATTTCTGCATGGTGCGAAAATTGGCAATTGACACTAAATAAAGAAAAGTGTGAAGTAATACACATGACCACTAAAAGAAATCCGCTGAACTTCAATTGCGCGATAAATCAGTCAAACCTTAAGGTCGTAAATTCTACCAAATACCCAGGAGTTACAATTACGAACAACTTTGACTGGCGAGAACACACAGAAAATCTTATGGGGAAGGCGAATCAAAGGTTACGTTTCATTGGCAGAACGCTTCGAAGATTCACCAGCTCCACCAAAGAGACTGCCTACATCACACTTGTGCGTCCTCTCTTGGAGTACTGTTGCCCCTTGTGGGACCCTCACCAGGTGGGACTGACGTAAGACATTGAGAAGGTTCAGAGAAGGGCAGCTCGTTTTGTTTTATCACGTTACGGGGGGGAAAGCGTCACGGAAATGTTGCACGAATTGGGGTGGAAATCATTAAAAGAAAGACGTTATTCATTGCGGCGTGATCTGTTTGCGAAGTTTCAATCACCGACGTTTACTTCTGAATGTGAAATTTTTTTTGCTAGCTCCCACATACTTAGGGATACATGACCATCGCAATAAAATAAGAGAAATCAGATCGAAAACGGAACGATTTAGGTGTTCTTTCTTCCCGCGCGCTATTAGAGAATGGAAAAGTTATGAAAGTGGTTAATGAACCCTCTGCCAGGCACTTAAATCTATGTAGATGTAGATGCTGTTAGTATCTCACAACCTTCATTCTCTACAGATACACCATGTGACTATTGCCAATAAATTGGTTGTGTCCACCTGTTCTTATGTTTATACGGAGATTTCTGTGAAGGGTAGTAACATAAACTCATCTTGCAGGTATTATTAGTTTAAAATAATTTCATTTGTCGAAAACTGTCCATCTCTTTTTTTGTGTCTAGCTGATGTATGGCAATAGTCTCGTGGTTCTATCTTGCTACCAGCCTTGCGTATAGATTCTCTACTGTTCGCCCGGGCTATATATATATATATATATATATATATATATATATATATATATATATATATATATATGGCGGAACGTCGTGACCAAGGAGATTAAAATAAATCAGCCGTTACACGTGACGTGTTGTCCCAACGTGTCACAGGCCAGACGTGCTGTCTACCTGGTCTAGTGTAGTGTAGTGTAGCCACAGCACGCTGTGAAACCAGCCGCCACATCCCACGGAACACAACCAGCTGCTCACCGCGGTTTGCTTTGCGACCGCAGCGCTCTCCAGCGACCGTTGCGGGTTGGCGCGTGTAGATCATTGTGTTTACAAACATCGATGTGCCTAAAATTAGACGGTATCTCTCTTAACCATCATTGGAAAAAAAACTAAATGCTTTCTTATGCTTGCAAGTGGCATGCAATACTAAATTCTTTAAAAAATTGTCAGTGGTGAAATACATCATTTGCACCAGCTACAGTTGTCTTGCTCTTACATCCCCATTTTCCACGTTGTACATATTCTGTATATTCGGAGATAATAGGTTCTGACCACATATTTTATTTGTTATAGACGCGGAACAGCGCTTCAGCCCGACAATGTTCGTTGTGATAATTTTTGCTTTTGGTATTGTACGTAAACACTGTGCCTCCTAGACGGCATCTGCTTCCGTAACCACGCGCTAGCCATGTTCACTTTGCACTGTGAAACTATTCCAGCACTGTACTGAACTGCAACGTAATTCGAACACCGCGGGGAAAACCGAGTGACGAACGGTACTGTCATGAATTTTATTTGTTCCTGTGGCCTAGAACGAAAAACTCAACAAACTCTGAATGCTTTGGTGAGGCGGGTGTCAACAGTCGTAATATATTTCATAATGTGTTTTTTTAATGCATCAGCTGTTTATTAAAAACCTTATACATCTTCCAGTTTCGGTCATAGACCATCTTCATGGATAAAAAGGTGTTAAAACAGAATGGTAAAATGCATCAAATAAAATTCATCCAACTGAGATAAACAGGAGTCAGTATAACTAAAAGTGTACAAAATTATTGTGGTCATCTTAGATAAAACCTATCAGTCAAACATGACAAAAAAGGTGAGAACGGACTATCAACTGTTCTCACCTTTTTTGTTATGTTTCACTGATAGGTTTTATCTAAGATGACCACAATAATTTTGTACACTTTTAGTTATACTGACTTCTGTTTATCTCAGTTCGATGAATTTTATTTGATGCATTTTACCATTCTATTTTAACACCTTTTTATCCATGAAGATGGTCTATGACCGAAACTGGTAGATGTATAAGGTTTTTAATAAACAGCTGATGGTTTTTTAATGCATTTTATCAACAAATTCTCTCGTGGACAACGTTCTTGTTTCTAATAAATAACGTCGAATACCGGATATTATACTTGTATTAAATTAACAAATAAGTTGCGTTAACCATAATTAAACGAAGTGGTTGAAAATGTCTGGAAGAGTGTAGATGCAAACCTGTTATTTACACCGTTTTTTCCTGAAACAGCTCGTGACTAACGACGGCGCTAATACGTTGTCTTAAAAAGAAATAATAACGAATATTGGATATTTCACTTAAATTAGCAACAAACAATCAGAAAGGTTAAGGAAACAAAAAAAGGAAAAAATTAATATAGACAGACGCGAACCTGGTTCGCATCCAATCTCTACGACAAAGTCTGTTACGCTATCAACTATGCTATTCCTACAATTCTGCAAGTAGGTCGGTTTTCAGGTATACTATGCTTCTAAAACTTGTTGTAATATGTTATTTATCTATGGCATATCATCATAAAGACGCTTCTTTGATTGAATGCCTTATACCGTAGCAAAAGGACGATATTCTTTCACATTATACAAATTATAACAGTGACACACGTTAAATACGACAACCTTTAAAGCTATGAAAATTTTGTTTCCGGTAATTTATTGAAACAAATCATAGGTTGAATGACGCGTTTTCAAAAGTTCTTCGGTATTCTAACGCTTTATATAGATTATATTCAGACATCGTACGCTACAAGGAAAGACGGAACGATATACAGAGTTCCGTTAGACTGTGATTCCGTTTACAAGATGACGCAGCTTTGAGGGCACCTACCCCTATTCTAACCTCCTCAGTCGCGACTATGTATGTCAGACTGCGGTATTCCTGTTTCAGTGGTCTTTATGGAAACATCTAAGAGCAGGCTCTGAAATTTACCGATCGGAACAAACCTAGACCTCGAACTACGCATCAGTCTGTAATCACGACGATTTCCAGAAAGGGGGGGGGGGGGGGGGGGGCAATGTCATATTTTACCTGAAACTTTACGTAGTACTCGTTCTTCCTGTTTTAGAAGCAATTAAAAATCAAAGGCTAAAACCAACATAAAGCCTTCTGATAGCTTTTATCTACTGATATTACGTCTCAAGACTTTATTGCAATAAACAGTACTAAATGACGCCGTTTGCAGGAATCTTTAAAGGGGTGTGGATAAACTACGCTGCTTGCTTAATGTTATGATAATTTCAATTGTAAACATGAGGTGTACTATATAATTGTGAGTAACAGTGAATAAAGTGCGGATTTTGATACACTTCTTTCATTCTTATCCCAACTCCATTATTGCGGCCACTCATAACAGGAGCACCCTCGCAACACTGAGCTATCAGATTTTCCGGTTTTTCTCCAGCTCGCAGAGAATTGCTGGAGTTACATTCTCTGCAGTGTGGCTTTTCGCTCGTACAAAGGAAATAAATCTTTCATTTATTTTCCCCAGTAGTTCATAGCGAATTATGAAGACCAATTGAGACAAATTTGCACAGTCAGTCGTTTCGTCAACTTCGATTGCGACAGTTCACTCCTTATGAGATTGAGGCATACTTCATAAGTCGATTCTAGCAGATCATTTTGAAGTAAAAGCCACTGAAACTTAGCCACAATACACGCACAAAAGACGAAACTAATAACACACGTTAACCGCAAACTCAAATCAGCGAGAACGGAATCGAAAGTAACGGGACATATTTCGAGCGCTTTTTTCTTAAATCATTCGCAACTTTCTCGCTAGGTGGTGACACTTTACGGTACCGCATTGTAGTGCACTCTAGTGAGAAATTTGCGAACTTATTCTAACACCGGATACAACCGCCAATATCAGAAACAAAACGTTATCTAAAACTCTATGAAAACAGTAAAACTAAAGAGTGGTAAATCGCACACCAAAACATAATAAACATATATAGAGACAAGAGATTCGATAGTGGAGTTTCAGCCTCTCTTTATTCTCTTTTGAAGTAAGCAGAAGAACGTGAAAGTAGTGTGGAGGTTGGTAGGACACTCTTAGGCTACAAGCTCGGAGCCTGCTAGACGCCCATAAAAGCAATACACCAACGAACCCCCACTCCCAAGCCTCCACTACATGGAGTAAACGACACCTCAAGGCGCAGCCTTAAGGCTACTACCCGATTGAAAAACATCGTTCAATATCAACAGTTCCAAAAACATTCATCTTCATTCTTTACATCCGTGTGACGGAAAAATGCTAAATGAATTCTGATGATTATAATCAGTGGCGGTGCTAGACGAAATCTGGGTGTCGGCGAACTCGTCTTTGCGAGGCCCCTTTCATTTTTTCATTAATGACGAAAATGTTAAATGAGCTAAATTATACATCAATAATCATTATACTAAAATTCTATTAGTATAACATACGAGTATTATTGCAATGACAAAAATTACAATCAACAAAAAACATTGAGGAGCTCTTCACCTTTTCGTCTCACTGAATTTTTTAAGACCACATCTTAATACTAGCCGCTATTTCGGCTTCAGTTGATAGTACTGAGAACGCAGATAATTTTGCTTTTCAAGTTAGTCTTAATCAATTTAACTTTGTGAAGCTTCTCTCGGCCGAAGCTGTACAGTCCTGACTGGAACTGAGCATGATTCTGATTGTTACATAAACATTTGGATATACTTCTTTCAAATCTTTTTCTAAAATATAGTGAAGATATTGTTTTCCAAGTATTTAACTAAAAATTTCATCACTGCTGCACTCATACGGAAATAAATACGGACAACTAAATAGCTGCCGGCCGGGAATGGCCGAGCGCACTAAGGCATCATACCACGGTGAGCGAAATCGCTATCGCCGGGGATAAAATCCCACCCTTCGGTACGAATGTTCGTCCATTGGTTAAGCTAGTGTAAATTAGATGTAGGTCGTCACTATATAACCTAGCATTTGGAAAGCGCCGCTAAAATCAAATATAAAAAATAAATAAATTAATTAATTAATTAAAAAACTAAAATTTAACAATGTTTTGTGAGGCCCCCATAAGCGCGAGGCCGTCGGCGGTTGCCGACGTCGCCGACGCCCAGCGCCGCCACTCATTATAATTCTGTAATCTGTTGTTGATACATATATTTCAAAACATTTTTTGGGGCGGCTCCGCCTCAGAGCCTTTAGTTACGAGCGTCAGTTGAAACGGTTGTAGCGCCGGCGTATACGACCAGTCGGGAGACGATTGGTGAACGGAAATCGTTTAAAGTGTTCCTCGCGCGCCATGAAACGTTAATGGCGGCGGTCGGGCGGGAAAACAGATGACTGTGCGCCGCGTCGTCACGGCAGCGAGCGAGTATCGACTGCGCTCGACCTATCGCGCACGCGCCGGCGGCCGCCGTCTCGATAGGTCGATACGGCGGGACGACTGACTAACGGCTGGCCACGTGCGAACGAGGCGTCTAGGCAAGCCTCCAGAACCCCGTACTGACACACACTCACTGAAACTGACTAGACCGGCCACTGGCGCTAGTGTAGCACTCCCATACCGTAAAGGCCAATTCACACTGTCCGTCACGTCACGTTGTATCCACACTGTCCGTCCGTGTCCGTCACGTCAATTCGTCCATCTCAATACGCGATGTTGAAAGTGAGCTTATGAGTGGCGATCTGTTATATAGAAAGTCACAGTTTAATACTAGAAAGGGGGAACAACAACGCCAAATGCTATTAACGGCCAAAGAAAACTTTACAGTGTATGTTTTTGGCGAACTTACTGGGAACTGAAACAACATTTCAAAACATCGAAATCTATTTTCAAGCGAAAACATAAACATATGAAGACAACAAACCATACTTGTAAGAGCGTAAATAGCGCCTGTATACTTTACCCATTACGATTTGTTCGCTGACATTGTTAATACCGTCGTAAACAACTGAATTTTTGTCTCATTAGAACTGACTTTTTCATTTGAAATGTTATTTAACGAAATACGCGTAATCAAATTACAATCTTCCTCAAATAAACAGTTTGCTTCAGTCGTTTCTGTTACAATGTTACGTAACATAAACCATTTTTCGGTTTCAGATATCCGACCTCGATATAACAAGTAACAACAAAATAAAGATGAATAAGTCACATTTGCATATAAACAGTACAATCGTCGACTGCAACATGTAATTCGCGTGACGAAAATAGGTTAACTTCCGAAGTTAGCAGACGGCCGTTCCGTCAGAACATTCTTCTCGAGAAAGCTTGACGTGAGGCCGCCATTAGAAATACTGTAAAGGCATTAACAAGGAGATCATATGGGTAAAGGATTTTAGAATTTTCTTAATACTTATGGTACGTGAAGTTCAGAACTCAAATAACAATCAACCAGAGCCATTCGACGCAACTCTCAAAAATTCCCCAAAAAATCGACTTTGACGTTTTACAACGTACACATAACTACCAATAATTAAAATGATTGCAGGATCAGGTGCTAGCTTTCTAGTTTTCCAACCCTAGGCTCGCTTGTTCGAATCTTGTCGTGACAATTTTTTTTAATGTCTAATAGTAATTTTTCACGAAAAGTTAAATTTTTTAAATATAAATACAAATAAACAATCCCTGAAACGGATTTTCGTCTCGAGTATGTCAAAGACATTAATGACAAATGTGAAGCATTGACCGCCTACGTACCACAGTCTAACATATACAGTCACGACACTCCCAAAGATTTTTGTTATACGCTGCGATAGCAGCGCTCCAAGCGGCCGGCAAGCTAAGTTTCTGAATAAGGTAGCTGATGAGTGCGAATAGTATCGTTTAGATTGACTTCAGCATACTTTTTACATGAGGTAATGTATGTAATCCCTTATGAATAATAATTTAAAAATAGCTTGTCTTTCTTAGGTTTCGTAAGATCCCTGACAAGGTACGAAACGGTACATTACAGGAAAGTTAATTTACAATTATTCTGTAACATACAGGCTTTAAATGAATAATTTCATTTTCAATTAAAAATAAAAAGGAAAGACATGCCCTTTAGCAG
This sequence comes from Locusta migratoria, assembly GCA_026315105.1. Taxonomy (NCBI): domain Eukaryota; kingdom Metazoa; phylum Arthropoda; class Insecta; order Orthoptera; family Acrididae; genus Locusta; species Locusta migratoria. The sequence goes on from CM048752.1 coordinate 120,895,611, forward strand.
AGAGACGACAATTTCTACGCAGGAACGTTAAGTATTCTTCATTAAAATTCCAGTAAAATCGGTGAGGGTGGAACATAGGAAACGTATATAGAATGCAGTAACTGCAGTATTTAACGTACCAAATCAACCACCACAGCAGTAGCCGAGGGAAAAACGTCACAGACATGGCAATATAACGATAAAAGCAACCGAACTGTTTTCCAACAAAGAACAACCCAATTCCACAATTGTTGCTACATCTGAACCACAAACGGCAAGAATCATCAAAACATTGGTTTTTTTAAAGCTAAAGTAATTACAATTAATAGAATATGCACGTATAAGAAAGACGAGTGACGTGTAAAAATGTGAGAATCATTAGACTCCGTACTGAATTGATACACGTCAAAAATTGGCTGTCATAGTAAGAACAGACCATAACAGACATTTATTATACCATTATGTTTATATGCAACACACTTTCAGCAGAATAAGCTGCAAATATACACATATTCGTAAGTATTTGTTCTTTATACCATTGAATCATTTAAATTAGGCTGTTTTATATTAATTTCCGTGTTATGTTTGTCCCTCTATATTTTAATAATGCTTGTACCGCAAAAATTATAGTAAGTATTTCGTTAATGAGGTACAAAAGCGATTATAAACAAACATCACTACTTCGGAAGCTTTCCCACCACTAGGAGCGCTAGAGTCGCAGCAGCTGTTAGTTAACTACTTTTACTGCAGTGTATATGTTAGACTGTGCTCCTTACCTCAGCGGTAGCGTCGCATACTACCACGCAGGAGGCCCGGGTTCGATTCCTGGCAGGGGACTGCGTGTTGTGTGTTGTCCTAATCGTCATCACATCATCATTGGCATGACGCGGCGTCAAATAGAAAGGCCTTACACTAAGGCGGCCGAACAATCCGCAAGGGATCTCCCGGCCAAGAAAGCCATACGCTCATTTCATTTCCATTTCTGATGCGACCGGGAACCGGAAATCTAACCCGGATCTCCATGCTTCCTAGGCAGACGTCTTATCGTTTTTTCTTTTCTTTTTTTAGGTAGATCTATCCGTTCCGGTCGTTAGTTCGTGTGTTCATAGCCTAAGCACGATTTCCTTCAAGTCAGAAACTTAAATTCAGCTTGTGTGTTCCCAAAGATAATAGCCACTACTGCCAAGGCTCTCCATGCAGCGGAATAGCACCTCGGCAATGCACATATTGGAACATTCCTGTTTAAGGTGATATTTCTATTTACATTGATATTTATATCACCTTAAACAGGATTGTTCCAATATATACATTTCCGAGATGCTATTCCGCTGCATGGAGAGCCTTGGCAGTTACTTAAGACCCCTAAAAGCCCGAGCCGAACTGTCCGTCATTTTTTCCCCAAGCTGTAGGAGTTGCCACGTTCCGGACGAAGTTTGTTTGTATAGCTTATGGGACTTAACTACGGGTCATCAGCCCCTAAACTTACAAACTACTTATGAACTAGCTAACAATAAGGACGGCACAAATATCCATGCCCGAGGGGGGATTCGAACCCCCGACCGTAGTGGCCGTGCAGACCGCGACTGGAGCGCCTCAGTCCCCTCGGCCACCGCGGCCGGCTCCGGACGAAGCTTACGCGTTATATCGCGTTTCATTCAACTCGCTCACACTCCCAAACTACTCATTGTTATACCTGCAATTTTCATGAATATGTTCGTGAAGGACTACACTACATTTTCATTTGAGTTTCGTTTGCGGTAATAGTTTACTAAAAGGATATACTGTTTACGAACATGCACTTACTGACGACGTTACGGAATTTTCGTCATGCGAGGAACTTTTTTTCTGTTGAAGTTAGGTGAAACACATTAAGCAAAGGGAATGTTTAAAATACATCAAATTTTTATCCTCTCCAAGCAGAAACTATGTGAGAAATGCATAACTTGAGATAATGCCAGTTAAATATGACGCACTGGGATCCGCCCGCCCGTCTAGTAGTAACACGTCTTCCGTATTAGAGATCCTAATAATTAGGCACAGGTTGTTACTGCGTAACACCCATACTTAAAGCCAGAGCCAGAGATAATAAAAATCTTATGAAGCCACGAATGCTAGCAATATTATATTCATACACAGGCACACAAGCGATCTGATATTGCTATGACAGGTGTACATTTTTCCGTGTGCGGAACCCTATAAAATTTACTCCTCTATGCCTAACTACACAAACATTACTCTCTTCGGAAGTAACTACGCTAACCTATACCAAGGGTTGAAAACAGTACTAGAAATGGGAGACTAGAAAGACAGCTGTTCATAAAAACGGAGTAGTCTAGCAATATTTACGAGTGCTCAAACGCACTAACAAGATACTTAAATTAATGGGTTTTTGATTTTTCGAAGTTCGGATTTGGGAAAAATATTCCGCGTGAAAAAAAAAAAAAAGGAAATTAGCTTGCCGCGGCGGCCGAGGGGACTGTGGCGCTCCAGTCACGGTCGAATTCCCCTTCGGGCATGGATATTTATGCCGTCTTTAGTATAAGGTAGTTGATAAGTAGTTTGTAAGTTTAGGGACTGATGACCCCGCAGTTAAGTCCCATAAGCTATACAAACACTTGAACAGTTTTGAAAAAAATTATTTGCTTCTCTCTCTCTCTCTCTCTCTCTCTCTCTCTCTCTGACACAAACACACACCGAGCGGTCAAGGCGCCTCGATGCGGAACGCACGGTTGCTCGCCGTCGGATGTTCGAGTCCTCCCTAGGGCTTGGGTTAGTTTAAGTAGTTTGTAAGCTACAGGTTGATGACCACGCAAATTGGTTCCAAAGATTTACAAACGCGCACGCATGCACACACACACGCATGCATGCACACACACACACACACACACACACACACACACACACACACACATTATATATATAATTTCACTAAGTGTGTTTGCCTCTGTAACTTATAAAATAATAGGTGACGGGAAATTTTAATGCTGTACGTCAACACAAGAAATGTTACACTTTCTGCGGAGCTATGAACGTAGCGACCGAGTTGTAACGTCGCCGGTGTCACGGAGCGAGAAGCTTCCTCGATGCGCTGTTAGACTGCCGACTGTCGCCGCACACGGCCGTATACCCGACAGTTGCAGCCACGCAAACAACCGGGGCTCAATATAGCACAGTTACTGACATCGGATGACGATGGCAGCGCATCGAGGAAGCTTCTCGCTCCGTGACACCGGCGACGTTACAACTCGGCCGCACCACATTTAGAAGGCGCATTGCATTATGCGCAGCGTTTGTGGTATCTGCCCCTGAAACTTTGAAGGGTTGTAGCTCCCAAACTAACAGTGATACGAATGTAGCTTAAATTGATTTGGACGCAGCTGGTTTCAACGAATCCAATGCACGATAGAAAAAAAAACTATTGTTCCATTAAAAAAATTATATCTTTGGGCTATAACTCTTTGGAAAATGATACAATAAACTATGTTCATAGCGCCGCAGAAAGTGTAACATTTCTTGTGTTGACCTACAGCATTAAAATTTCCCGTCACCTATTATTTTATAAGTTACAGAGGCAAACACACTTAGTTAAACACCCTGTATATATAGGGTGTCCCCCAGCTATCTTGTCCACCCAAAATATCTCTAGAACAATAACAGCTATTGGAAAACGACTTTCACCGATATCAATGTACGACTGGGGCCCATGAATGTACAAATTTGGAAACATTCTGAAACGAAAGCGAATTTTTTTTAACACAAACTTCTCTCTCTCTTCTCTCTCTCTCTCTCTCTCTCTCCTCTCTCTCTCTCTCTCTCTTTTTAAATGGTCACTATTTTTTCTTCAGCAATCCACAACATGACAAATCACATGAACAATGGCTTTGATTGCATCACAATATTCCAGTTACATCCCGACATATTGCGACGAGAAGTTGACGCTTGAAATACGCGAAACGCGCGGCTAGCGCTCGTCCTGAGCAGCATGGGGTTCTCGCCTGAGTCTCAGGACGAGCGCTAGCCGCGCATTTCGCGTCGCAATATCTCGGAATGTAATTGGAATATTGTGATGCAATCAACGCCACTGTTTATGTGATTTGTCATGCTATGGATTGCTGAAGAAAAAAATATAGGGTGTCCATTTAAAAAAAAAACACAAGTTTGTGTTAAAAAAACATTTGCTTTCGTTTTATAATGTTTCCAAATATGTACATTCAAGGGCCCCAGTCGTACATTGATACCGGTGAAAGTCGTTTTCCAATAGCTGTTATTGTACCAGAGATATTTTGGGTGGACAAGATAGCTGGGACACCCTGTATATATAGAGTTTCCAAAGAGCTGTATTCATGAGATGGAAGCAATGTGACACACACTACTAATGTAAGTCCACGGCGTTTGATACTATTCTGCAACGAAGCACTGACGATAAACAGAGAAACGAAATAAATCTTATAATAATTTGACGGATGCGGAGGTTACTATCTCCACACACAGACAGGCTAAGACAGGTCCACCGAAAGTGACGCCTACACACAAATCCGGTCACAATGAATGAACTGGAGCTAATAAAATTGTACGAAGCGATACATTTACAATTGAGACTCACACAGACACATACACACAAAGCGTTACTAATAATCCACGTTTATAAAATGGGATATTACAGCCTTGCACATGTAAACTAAGGGTAGTCGGAACTTATCTCTGAGATTGGAACTAGTGAAAAAAAGCAAACTTCGCTAGTGATTGATGGTAGAAACATTTAAAGATTCACACACTTTCTTAATCAGCCATACCCGCACTATTTCAAGTAACAGATACTACTAACGTAAGCTTAACGGCGTTCGAAACTATTTTTGCCTCGAAACACCGACAATAAAGGGAAAACGAAATAAAGCCTATAAATAATTGACGGATGCGGAGGTACGCGTCTCCACACACAAACACACACACACACACACACACACACACACACACACACACACACACAGACAGACGCCTAGGGCGGGTCTACAGAAAATGACGCCCACACGTAAATTTTGGCACAGTGAATGATCCGTTGCAATTAAAAATTTTGAAGCGATGAATGCTAGCAGTATTTACAATTCACACACTAACACACAAACGATCTGATGCTATTTCGACTGCTGTACATTTTCCCACCATGGGTATAAGTTTTCCCATAAGTCCAACCATACAAACATTACTTTCTTCGGAAATAAGTGCGCTAACCAGTACCACGCGTCGAAACAAGTAGCAGAACTAGGAGGCAAGAAAAAGAACTGTTCACAAAAACGGGGTAGTCTAGTAATAATTACGAGTGCAAGAACGCACTAACGCTATACTTACTAGGTGTTTCGATTTTTCGAAATTCGGATTTGGGAAAAATATTCCATGTGGAAACATTACGTACTGGAGATCGTTCTAAGGGTAACTGACTGGAATTGATCTAGCAATATTTACAACTCTCTCTCTCAAAATGTTCAAATGTTTGTAAATCTATCGGACCAAACTGCGTGGTCATCAGTCCGTAGCTTACAAACTACTTAAACCTAGGTAATTTAACCTAACGACAACACAAACACCCATGCCCCAGGGAGGACTCGAACCTCCACGGCGAGCAACCGCGCGCTCCGCAGCGAGACGCTTTAGACCGCTCGGCTACTCCACCGCCGCCCTCCCTCCCCCCCCCTCTCTCTCTCTCTCTCTCTCTCTCTCTCTCTCTATATATATATATATATATATATATATATATATACAGCCGTGTTCATGCAAGGGAATGTAACTGGCCCTTCACACGTAGACTGAGTCGGAACTATTTTGTCTGCGAAATTGGAACTGTTTGCAAGCGATGGATAGTAAGAATATTGTGTCACACACACACACACACACACACACACACACACACACCACCTTTCCTAATCGGCCATACCGGCACTTGGGGATGTGACAGGGGTTATTAATCTAAGCTCACGACGTTTGATACTATTCTGACTCGAAGCACTGACGATAAACGGTAAGACGGAATAAAGCCTATAATAATCTGACGAATGCGGATGTGCCCGACTCCAAACACACACAGGCACAGAAAGTGACGCCTACAAGTAAATCCGGACAGTGAATGACACAGAGCTACTAAAACTTTACGAAGCAATGCATGCTACCAGCATTTACTATTCACACACAATGCGTTCGTAATGAGCCACATTCATAAGATGGGCTATAACACGCCTTATACATGTAAGGTAAGGGTTGTCGGAACTCTTTTGTCTCGGAAATTGGAACTAGTGAAGATAAAGCAAACTTCGCTAGTGATGAATGGTAGAAACATTCATTCAAACATGCACATACACACGATATTCGTAATGAGGCATATACCCAGAATGTCAAGTAACATACTATTAACGTAAGCTCATGACGTCTGAAACTATTCTGCCTCGAAGTACTGACAACAGACGGTAAAAGGAAATAAAGCCTATTAAAAAATTGACGGATGCGAAGACACCTGTCTTGACAAGCAAAGATAGGCTGGAGTAGGTTCACAGAAAGTTACGCCTACACGTAAATCGGAACAGAGTGAATGACCCGGAGGTAAATAACTTTTTTTTTTTTTTTTTTTTTTTTTTTTTTTTTTTTTTTTTTTTTGCGATGCATGCTAGCAATATTTACCACACACACACCCACAAAGTGTTGCTAATAAGCCATGTATTAACAGCCTTACACATGTAAACTAAGTGTTGTCGGAAGTCATTTAACTCGGAGATTGGAACTAGTGAAAAAAAAAATAATAAATAAATAAATAAGCAAAAAAGCAAACTTCGCTAGTGATGGGTAACTAAGCTCACGATTTTTGAACGTATTTTGCCTTTAAAGACTGACGATAATTAGTAAAACGAAATAAAGCCTAGAATAAATTGACGGATGCACACAGACATACACACACACTAAGTGTTCCTAATAAGGCACATTCATAAAATGTGCTGTAACAAGCGTTACACGTGTAAGGTAAGGGTTGCCGCAACAGTTTTTTGTGGGAGATTAGAACGCGTAAAATAAAATAATAATGGTAATAGTAATGCTTGGTCAGCGATGGACGGTGGAACCATTGAGAAGTGAGCAGTGACGGGCGACCTCGTACCTGTGGCAGCGGCGGCGGCGGCGGCTGCCTCGGCGACTGGCCACGCGCCTGCAGCAGCAGCAGCAGAAGCACCCTCTGCCGCGCGCCACCACGCCTCCGCCTCCGCCCCCGCGATCGGCGATCGTTGGCCCGGGCAGCTGCCGCCCCACTGACGCGCACCTAGACGCCGCCCCGCCCGCCAGACAGAGAGCGCCGAGGCCAGGGCAGTAGTCAGAGAGAGACAGGGGGTGCGGCCCGGCCGGCAAGAGTTTGGACGTGCGCGATCGATGCATCAGCGCGCCGCCGCCCGCTGGCAGTTCGCCGCAGCCGCCGCGGCGAGGCGCCACCGGTCGGCGCTGCCGCCGCCACGCAGTTCGCCGCGGCGGCAACAGATGGCGGGCGCACTGCGCAAGCGCAACGAGCACCGCATGTACTAAGTAGGGATGGCGGTTATTGCTGAAGCAACCGGTTTTCGGTTATACCGGTTCTTTTCATCTCCAGTTTCACCGCACCGTAAAAATTGCTCAAGATAACCGGTTTTTAAATAACCGGTTTTCGGTTTTTTATTGCTATTATTTCCAGTAGAGTTCCAACGAAACATATGCGGCCGAAACAGAAACCGTAATAGAATTTCCGGTTCTTCTAGTTTCCGCCGAAACCGAAACTTTCGAAATTAAGTTAAAATTTAGGTACATTTACGTTATACGACAAATCACTACTGTTCTTTCCATATTTTGCAAGATCCCCTCCCAATACTACGCCTTCTTGTGTGAAAGCCTAGCCAGAAATCCGTAGAAGACCAAATATGAAGCATACAGAGTTATTGGCCTCTTATTTCCATCCAGCAGTTGCGAATATTGATCCAACCACTCCTTAAGTTGGACTTGTGACCAAATAAAACTTGTTAGCATAATATTATGATAATACATTAAAATTATTTTTCGAAGCTTGCATTATAGGTATGAATGGAATTTACCTTCTCTTCCAAGAAACATTTTGGATGCTTTCTCCTTAAATGACACAGCATGTTTGTAGTACCTCCACCCGTTTTCAGCTTTTTAAAGCAAATGGAGCATTGTACCTCACTGCTCCCGTACTTGGTGAAGTACTTCCACACTCGGGATGGTGCCATTTAAGACACAACCGATGTCTGGCGACGACAGCAAGGAACTGCCGCGTGACCAGACGGAGGCAAGTCTCGTACACTGCCGGTGCACGCGCGTCGTCTAATAGGCCACGCCACACGGCAACAGGTGCGTCGATGCCTCAGTAGCTGCACCAGTCCTTAAGTTCTTATGCCACGCTTTTGTTGCGCGTTTCTGACTGCCGGGATTGTTCTTAAATTATCACTGATCGCTTTTCTTAGTTTCTGCGATGACCTAATATTTCACTGCAGTGGAAATTTTAGGAATAGCCCTCACTATTAGGGTCTACTAGTTTTAATTTTTTTTTAATTATTTACAAAAAACACATTTTCAACCACTACTACAGGAAGTAGTCGTGCCGGTTTTTTTACCCCGTTCTTGGCAATAACTAAAGAAAAACGGTTACAACCGACACCAAACAAATACCGAAAAAAACGGTTATTCAAAACTAAAATAACGGTATCGGTTTAACCGGTCGATTTTTCCCATCCCTAGTACTAAGTATGGCTGCTCGTAAATTATCGATATTTTTTCCAAATAGTATCGATAAACATTGAAATATTTGTTTCGCCTAAACAACGATACATCGCTATCAAAATGCAATATCGGGTGCCGATATTGGCCCACTTTAGGTTACGGTAGTAACACTAAAAGTGGGCCTTTCCGATCGTCTTTTGACAACTCGAAATTTAAATGAAAATAACGGCTTAACTACTCTTCTGACACGAAAATCGAATAACCGAATTTGTAGAGGAGAAAATTCTCTACAACTTTGCTCTCTCATCTTTTTTTTTTTTTTTCATATCTCGTATCGTTTGAGACATATTTGCAAAAATAACGGAGATTTGACACCCTCCATTGAATTAACGAAAACCAGCCGTTCGGAGACGTCACGTGGCATTCCTCGCGTATTTGATAATTTTCTTATTGTAACTTCCACGTTGTCATTTCAAAGCAACGGCACACTGAGGAATTAATAAAAACACATAGTTCTTCGTACGATAAATGATCTAATGTCTACAAATGCCATATTAACATCAGTTAACAACGGCCA